>JBBPBT010000151.1:11369990-11420911 GCA_037974875.1 Cicer bijugum | reverse complement strand
AAAAAAAAAAAAACTCAAACATTTTATATGGACATAAAATCAAACACATCATGTACAACAACAAAAAAACTCAAACACTTTATATGGACATAAAATCAAACACTTTATGTGCAACTTAAAAACTCTAAACAAAAATCAGCACTAACTGAACAAAATAAGCTCCAAATCAAAGCTTCAAACTCAACACTAATAAAATAAGCTTTAAATTTCATGCTAACTGAACAACATAAGCAAAGAGTAGAATTCCACAAAAATATCGGTACTGCCATATAAGTTAAATTCTTAGGATAGGTAAAACTCAACAAAATGGAGAACTCAAAACTAACACAGGAGCCACGAACCAAGAAAAATTGAAATCAAAACTAACAGAGTCAGAGGAGCAACGAACTATCAAAACTAACTAACAGAGTTCGAACTAACAGAATTCCAAATCAAAACTAATTAACAAAAATCAGCACTAAAATTGAAATCCGAACCTTTAGAACAAAGCAGCAACGCAATCTAGAGACAGATAAGGTTGCGGCGAACAGAGAGCGACGAACGGCCACGGAGCCAGTCAGGCAGAGGCGGCCGCAGACCCGCAGCGAGTAGATGAGCGATCTGGACTGGAGGCAGAGTGAGGCGGCCGCGCGTGGTGATTCGTGAATCTGATTATGGAGAAGGGAGAGAGGAAGACTGTAACTTGTAAGCAAAAGTGAGAGAGAAAGAGGAAGGCTGGAAGAGAAAAAGGAAGAGAGAGAAAACTAAATTAAATTTAAGTATTATTATAAATTTTTAGTTTTAATAAGGGCATTTTAATAAGGGCATTTTAGGCTGAAAATTTTTTATGTTGTCAAAGGAAGAGAAAAAAAATACATAATTGCAACAATAAAAATTACATAAATGATATAAAAGTTTTATATTTTTTTATAAAAATAATTCTAATTAGTTTTTATATAATTATAATTAATCATAAATCTATTTTTATATTTATATGATAAATTTTTTTGATAAATTTATTTTTAAAAATATGATATTCATATAGGATCAATATTGATAAATACAAATTGAATTACACTATCACATCAAATTATATTTATTAAAAAAACTTACATAAAAATTATTTTAATTGATATTTTATAATTTTGAAAATATATTTTCAATTTATAATATTCAATAACTAATTTAATTGATATTTACAATTTCAAAAATTGATTTACATATTAACTCCTATATTTATAGATAGCAAAGCATTTTTCCTAAAAAAACACAATGAAAATCGTTTTTCTTAATTAAAAAATAGACATGGCAAGCAACGGGGTGGGACCGGAGCAGATTTTGCTTCCTCCACACCTGCACCCGACCAATCGGGAAAAATCCACACCCGCCTCCCTTTTATAGCGGTGTAAAATTTAGACACCCATCTCCACCTGCAACCGGCCTCGGGTTTCCCTGCACCCACTCATATAAATAAAATTATAAATTGAAAAATCATATTTATTATAATAAAATAATTATTATTAAATAATAGTAACATTAAAAAATATTTTTTATAAAGATAAAATTATAATTTTTAATGTTTAAGAAAATATTAATGTATTAAATATATATATATATAAAATTTAAAAATTGCAATAATATTACTTGCAAGGCGGATGCGGGTGGGGTGCAGGGTGGCTATCATCACCCCAAACCCGCTCCCGAATTTTAATGTCGGAGAAAATCTGCACCCGCACCCAAATCAAACGGGTTTGGACGAGTACCCGCGGGTGCAGATTTTATTGTCATCCCTAAGTATAGGTATCTAGTTAGAGAAAAAAAAAGTGTTGAATCTGAATAAAAAAAATAGAGTTGTTTAATCTTGGCCGGTTCCCATTGTTTATTGTATAATTGATAAATAATAAACATAAACACATCTAAAGCTTGATTAGTAACTAGTTATTAAGTTGCTGAAAATATTATGGGTAAATACTCGCAATTTCTTAACTTAATTTCAGTTGACGTTTTAATTATTTATTATTTTTTTTCTTTCGATTTGATCTTTTATGTTAATTTTGGTGATAATTTTATCTTGTTTTAAAATGTCAACAATGTTATCCTTTTTTTTTTACAAAAATTCAAAATTTCATCAAAATTTTTAAACAAAACTCACAAAATTAATTATAATCTTTAATATAAAATAAATTTTATCAAGGTCGTAGCTCAAATTTTTAAATAAACTCATATTTATTATTATTTATTTGATGTTGTTAGATATCAAAATATGAGTTTATTTAAATATTTAAGTTATGAATTTGATGAAATTGTATTATATTGAGGATGATAATTAGTTTTACGGGTTTTTTTTTAAATTTTTGACAAATTTTTTGAATTTTTGCAAAAAATAAAGATAACATTGTTGGCATTTTATGACATAAAATATCAAATTGTCACTTAAAATTAAAATAAAAGACTAAATCAAAAGAACAAAAATAAAAAATAAATGATTAAAATATTAACTAAAATTAAATTAATAGATCTATTTAGTTAAATATTAATTAACAATTAAATGATTTAAAAGTGATTCAATTTTACTTGATTGATATACTTAAATTGATATACTTTGTAGTAAACTAATATAAAATATTGAGATGAATGTCTTTTGAAGAAAATTTATGGAAATAACATTTAGAAAAAAATGCCAGGGCGAACCGTGTCTAAACCATTGTTGACGATAATTACATTTGTTTGTTTCATGTGTAGAAATGATTTCGTTTTCAATTTTAATTAGAATCATTAAAGCTTAAAAAAATTGATTTTACGTTCTCTTTTTTACTCTTTCTAGTGTACTCTTGAGTTTTGTTTCATTATCTTTTTGTATAGTGCACATGGTGGATGTCTATATAGTACAAACTGTTTAATGATAGTGTGCCTCCTTCTAATAATGGTATGAACCCACAAAAGTTGTGTTCATTTTCTCTCAATAAAAGAAAAATTTAAATCAATTGTGAGAAAGTCACGCATTATCACAAGAAAAAAAATGTATAGTATTTAAACATATAAAAAGACATTTTTTGTATGTTATAAAATAAAGAGGCATTTTTTAATAATAAATAAAAAAATTGATTTTAATTTTTGTCGATGTTTAAAAACAATGTCTTTTTTGTATATTTAAATGTTATATTTTTGATCTTGTGATTATACAAGACTAACTCATCAATCTACATAATGCATATTTTTTGTTTAAGTTAATTCATGCAACAAGAAAAATATTCAAATAACATGTCACCTTTAAATATTAGAGTCAGATATATATTTTGGCATTGATAATACAACAACAACAATTCTACTAAAAAATAATTATACTCATAATATACACTTGTTATATAATTTAAAATTACAGTCACATACACAACAATATCTATATTAATTAGTATACCTATTAATATCTTTGTCGTGTTAGATCTAGTCAGAATTCATCACAACCGATTAACATATATCAAACCACAATTATACTATTGAATTATGTAACATAAATATGTTTTCTTTGTTTGATTTTTATAACGGTTCCGATTTTAATTGCAAAAGTATGTCTAAGATAACTTGGATGTAACAAAACACTAATTGTAACACCCCGATTTTTAAAAGCGAGAGTGTATTTTTTTTTTCAAAACAAATTCATAAAACAAAGAAATAAATAAAGAAATACATTTGGATAAATATTTAAGTCATAACACAACGACAATTAAGTCGACATAATTTACAAGCAGCAGAATAGTTTTTGAAATACGAATTCAAAGTATTTACACATAAAAAAGTGGTACATGGGACTCATCGAAAATAAAATGTCATGCTGACAATATTGGTATAGGTACAGTCTTCCAATTTAAAGTAAACACAATCCAAAAGAAAGACCTCTAGTCCCTATACGTCAACTTAATCCGATCATTCTACAAAAAAGTATACATCCTGAGTGATCTTCACGCGCCTCGCAAGATCCTCCTAACGTAGCTCCAGTCAGGTGTTTCCAACTACATTCCCATCCACAAGGTACGAACCGGTAGGATGGTCCTGGTTCTTATTTGAGGGCAAAGCCTAGATTTCCACAATAGTGTAAAGGGTCACCAACCGAAATTAACAATTAACGCATAGCATTTAAGTTTTTAAATGCATAAAATAACCTTTCAACTTAACATGCACCTTAAAAGGGTTTTCCATATGTTAAACGTTCATATAATACTTGCCAAGTAAAAATGAAATCAAAATAAGGTTTTAATCAATCAAGTAATAAATCCACTGACCAATCAATTGATGAATCAATTGGACAATCGATTGTGTGACTCAGAATAAAAGTTTTTACTAAGCAAATCGATTGGGAAATCGATTTCTTAAAGGTTTTTAGTGAAACCTGGATTCTGGATTTAAATCAATCAATTGGACAATCGATTGGGAAATCGATTGGAAAATCAATTTCTTCAATGTTTTTAGTGAAACCTGTATTCTGGGTTTAAATCAATCGATTGGACAATCGATTGGGAAATCGATTGGGAAATCGATTTCTTAAATGGTTTTATCAGACCTATGTCCTGTGATTAAAGAAATCGATTGAAATAAATAGTTGAGCTACTGTAACAAGCCAAATTGATTGACAAATCGATTAGTTCAATATATTTTCAAAATTCAAGAAAACAAGAAACGTAATAATTGATTAGGCAATCGATTAAACTGATATTACTTTTTAACAGGATTGATTGGGAAATCGATTTTTCTGCAGTTTTTCTAAAAATACATAAACTGAATCCATCACAATTATACACAATTCCAAAACATAACACTTAACAATTATAACGCAATCACCACGACAACTTAAGTTTTGAAATGGTTTTGCAATCAATCATACTCACACACAATTCCAAAACATAGTACTTAACAATTATAACACAATCATCATGAATACTTGAGTTCAAAACACTCAATCATAATCTTGAATCACACACGACTCGCGTGCCAAACACCCTAATGCAATGCGTATATGCCAAAACACATAGACTCGAAATTCAAATCAACTCTTCGGGAGTAGAAAATTGTAATTGTACAGTCTCTCACAGACCAACACTTATTACCAAGGTACCACCTATTACAGGCCTGCACAATTTATTAATTTTTAGCCTATCACAAGTCTTAGACCTCAATTCCAAACAAAACCCTCTGCGAAAGGCGTAAATCCTAAACGTACAGTTTCTCACGAACGAACATGAGTGCAGTCTCTCATGGACAAACACGGGTGCAGTCTCTCCCGGACAAACACGATTTTCAAGGGTGTAGTCTCTCACAGACAAACACTAGTGCAATCTCTCACGGACAAATATAATTTACCAGGGTGTAGTCTCTCGCGGACAAACACAATTTACCAGGGTGTAGTCTCTTACGGATAAACACCTATGCAGTCTCTCACGGACAAACACAATTTACCAGGGTGTAGTCTTTCACAGACAAACACCTATGCAGTCTCTCACGGACAAACACAATTTACCAGGGTGTAGTCTCTAAAGGACAAACACTTGTGCATTCTCTCACGGACAAACACAATTTACCAGGGTGTAATCTCTCACGGACAAACACATGTGCAGTCTCTCACGGACAAACACAATTTACCGGGATGTAGTCTCTCACGGACAAACACTAGTGCAGTCTCTCACGGACAAACACAATTTACCAGGGTGTAGTCTCTCACGGACAAACACCATTAAGTAAAGGCAGATATTAAAAGATTCCCCGTTTTTAATACCCATTTAACTATTACAATTCGAATGACAATCATTAAGTAAATGTAGATATTAAGAAATTCTCCATTATTAATACTCATTTAACTCTAACGATTTTCACTATAAACATTAAGTAAACCGAGATATTAAAAGATTCCCCATTTTTAATACTTGTTTAACTCTAATGATTTTCACAACAAACATTAAGTAAACATAGATATTAAAAGATTCTCCATTCTTAATACTCGTTTAACTCTAATGATTTTCACAACAAACATTAAGTAAACATAAATATTAAAAGATTCCCCATTTTTAATACTCGTTTAACTCTAATGATTTTCAAATTCCACACAGAACATACTCAGACATATTCTCAAATTCAATCCACAATTCACATCAAATCACATTAATTCATTTTTCCACAAAATCCACACAAACACATCTCAAAATTTATAAATATTAGTTATGAACACGTCAAACACGACAACTACAAATCATCACAACCCACCACTCAAACATATCAAATTTCCTTTTCTCAAAATTACGTATAAATGAGTTAAATTCATTTTCCACAAAACACTCATCAATATCACCAAAACCCAACTCTAAAATTTCACTCATAATAGCATTAAATTCATTTTCCTCAAATCAACACTTCAACCCTAACAAATTTCTTTTCTACACAACCACAAATAAGTCCCTAAATGCAAACTAAAAGTTTGGAAGGAGCCCTTACCTTAACGTTAGCTTTAACGTGCGATTACGGTACCGCGAGTAAATCCGGTAAAATCTCCGCTCGCAACGTCGCTTCCAAAGTTAGTTCACTAGCACCGTAGCATGGTGGTGAACAACTTTCCCTTCTATCTCTTCGCGAAACGAAGCTTAGATCTAGATGAAACGTGGAAGATTGTGTTTGACGGTTTTAAAATCCCTAACACCGTTTTTCTTCGTTTTCAAATCAAAGAGGAAGAATGAAGCTGAGAAATTATTTGTTTTCTCATCCACCAAACCTTGGGTTTCTTTTCTTGAAGCAAAATAAGGAAAAAGAAAGCAACGCAAAAGAGGAAGAAAGGAGGAAGAAGAGGAAGTGTCGCGAGACAGAGGAAGAAACGTTTTGTTTCTTTTTTCCTTTTTCCTTCCTTCTATTTTCTTTTCTTTCTATTTCCTTTTCTTTTCCCTCCAAACAAATATATATATTAATTATAACTTAATAAATATCTCAAAATATTTAGATATTTATTAAAATTACCATTTCACCCATAACATCTCCAAACCACTTTTTGTCAAAAGTATCTACTATCGTCGCAACTCGAGATATTTTTAACAAAACTCCTCATAATTAAATTCTTCGTAAAAGATTCACCGCAGTTAATTTAATTTATTTATCGACGAGTAATTTTAATCAGACATCAAAATATCTTTTTGGTCATTTAAACTCCCAAAATATTAATAACTTGACTAAAAAGTCTTCGAGTTCAATATCAAAATACACTAAAATACATAAAGTATAATTTAAAATTATGGGTCTTACACTAATAGACTAAGATATACTATAGAGTGTAATATGTTCTTTGAAATAAGGTCAAATTCAACTAACATTTCAAATAATTCAATTAAACTAAGAAACCTACCATCAAACTAAACCGTAACAAAACACCACCATCAAATTAAACTCTAATAAAAATAGTACATCATAAAATCCTAACATCAAGGTTCTATCATAGTCAATTCTATTGTCGTGATTCTAAAGTGTTTTGGAATGTAGAAAAAAAATACAACCAAACAGCCTATAATATAGGTCGCGGTCGTGGCGTTTGACCTCCCTAATCAGAACATGGGTTAATGGTATGCTTACAAGGTTAAATGTCGGCCCAAAACTTGATCGGGAAAAGGGAAATTTATAAAGCATGAAATGAGGTATGTACCTTTGGTGGTGGTTCACTGCAGCGAGACGAGATGAGCTGATGGCAGAAGCGAAGGACAGTCAGACAACGGTGGCACAAATGAAGATATGAGTGAGCGAGGGAGCCAGTCAGCAAATAATGATTCTTTTAAAAAGTTAAATTACACTTTTTACATTACTATTTTTATATTTCACTAGTTCTACCTTAATCTCTTTAGGTTATAATCGGTAAATATTTTGATCTTTTTTAAAATAATAAATAATATCCGAGTTTTTTCATCATAATTGTAAGTTATTGAGTTCGTTCAATTTAATAATATTTGGTCTAAATTTTCTTTTTGATCACCACACTATTCACACCCGAATCTTTTAAAGTCTTGGACACATTTTATTTTAATGAATCAAATAAATGTTTTCATAATCTTTATCTTACTAAATTATCTTTCTTAATTGTGGAAGTGTGTTTTTCACCACCATAAACATAAAGTAAAATTAATATTTTGAAAGTAATGTATATAGTAATAATTAACGGTACAATTGAAGAAAAAAAACTATTAAAATTACATTGAAAATTGAGAATGTCATTAATTTTTAAACAAAAAATTATTGCTAAAGTGATAGTCCTTGGAAGAAAGATGAAATATCAATTATGTTTTTCTTGTCTTTGTGTGTGATGTTGATTGTTTTGTATGTCATCTCAATGAAGCATTATATTGATTCTGTTACAATGTTGTGGATTGCTTTCCTTCTATCGAGCTGAAAACTAAACAAGGTCATAGTTCGTTAAAGTAAATAATTGGTTTTACATTTGTGTTTTGATGTTTAATTTTATATTCACAATTCATATGATTTAGTGATAGGAATCAAGAAATCTAGATGTTGGATCAACTTCCTAACTCTTCAAAGGTAGATGACATGAGTTTCTTTTGAGTTGGGTTTGAATCGAACAACGACATCCATTTGTACTTTTATTTGAAATCTAGATTTAGGGTTCAATATTTTTTTTAGAAGGGACGACTCATTTAAGGTTCAAATAATTTTTTAGAGGTATGACATTGATCTCAAAAATTGAAGTCCATCGGCAAACCCTTTAATTTGAAGACTATATTAAGGGATTCCCTTAATACAAATAACAAAGATAAATCCTTCACTTTTTGTTCCATGTTATCATGGTATCATGTGACTTAGAGGAAAAACTCATATAGAGAAGTAATCTACTTCGCATTAATGAAGGTCAATCTATTTGACAAATAGATTACTTATATCATATTTTATAAGAGTGTGGATTCAACTTCCACTACTAAACTTCGTTGGTGGTTGATCTATAAATATATATTAGTGATTTTTTTAACTTAAAGGATGTTCGGACCTTAATGAGTTTTAGACTCAACCCACCTAAACTTTCACATATTTAATAAATAAAAACAAACAAAATAATATTTATCATTTATAGAAATAAAATAAAATACGAAATTAAGAGTCAAATCCTTTGTAGCCATAAATACTGCCCACATAGAAATATAGATGTTGGATTGACTTCCTAATTATTTAAGGTAGATGACATCAATTTGAAGTAGAATGAATAGTCACAAGAAATATAGATTTGAATTATGACTCTTTTAAAATTTAGTTCATGCACTTTAATCGATATTTTACTTAAGATTAAATTTGGTAACTAAAAGTTGATTAGTAATCTCTTAATTGACTATAACATTATTGACAATTTATATAAAATTAAGAATTTGTAAATAATAACAGTGAACTGTGATTTATGTGTGCAAATAATTAAAGATAAAAAATATAAACATAACACATAAAAAGTATATTGCTTCACACAACTCAAGTCAGTCTAGTCATCATAATCGTGAGATTTTCACTATGTGCTTGAGAACCAAAATGTTCTCCTTCATACATTTTCTCCTGATCACATTTTGATCAATTACAATCTTCACACTTCAACATAGAAATTATTTTTATAGTCGTTTTTCAACTTTGAAAGAATTTTCACAGTCACCTTACAATCTATGAATAATTTTTACAAATACACTAGACTTTAGTTAATTTCAATGTTATGATAAAAAATATTTGAGATCTAATGATTCTCAACTTTTTGTTTGAGATAAATAACGATAAGCTCAATAAACAATGATCTACAAATATAGTGAAGAAAGTTGTAGTTTGCTTGAAGAGTTTTTGACTTGTTCTTAATTGAACAAGTGTTGGTACATTGCAAATTGAAGTAGAAATGTCAATTATAAGGAATGGGGGTTTGAATTATAATTGTCTCCTTTTTAAAAATTATGTTTTAAAAATTTAGATCTCAGGTTAAGATTTATCTTTGCAGTGATGAAGATCAATCTTTACTCAGAAGATCAATCTTAACTTTGTAGCAGATCAATCTTTAGTTTAAAAAAAACAGCAATATCAATTTTACCAAAATGAAAACTGATTGTAAAGCATAAAATAAATAGAGATAGAGATAGAGAGATCACACAAGGATATATCCTGGTTCACCCAATCTGGGTTACGTCCAGTCCTCACAACCGTGAGATTTTCCACTAAGTGTTCAAAACAAGAACCTTATTGGTTTTACAACACCTAGCTCAGATCAACTTTGATCTGTTACAAACTTAAAATCTTTCCACCCAGAAAGGATTTCAATGAGGTCACCTATCAACCTTGATAGGATTTCTTACAATCTACCCAAACTATATTAAACTCTTATGGTTTGAGTTTTACAATAATGATGAGATTGTTTTGTTAGAATATGTGATATCTCAACTCTTGTTTGAGAAATATATTCTATAATTAGAACTCAGTTATTACTGATTATAACACAACACAAAGATTAAAAACAACAAGCTTTAAGAATGATATTGAGACACTTGAGTATGATTGAAAAGATTGATCTTTTGCTTGGTGCTGATTGTGGTGTTTTGTTCTTCAGTTTGCAGCTGCATTTATAGAGTTCTAGAGAGCTTAGGACAACTAATATGGTCGTTGGAAAAGGACCAGCTGTCATAAAAGAGCTGTTGGAAAATCTGTCATGGCTTAAGATTGTTTTGTTGCATCAAAAGATCGATCCAAGATTGATCTTTTGGTCTATTGTGAAAACAGCTTGTTCCCTATGCACTGTGTCAGTATGTCAGCCTTGATTATGTTCTTTTCAGTTATGTGCGCAGGCTTTTTGAAAAGTTCAAATCAGTAGTGTACTTTACTACATGTAGCTTTGTACTTGTACTTGCTTTATGTAAAGAATGATCTTTGTATTATGCCTTTATTGAAGCATGACTTGATTCTTCAAATTCTGGAATGAGTATAAGTTGAATGTGGCTTCCACGATTGATCAATTATGTGGAGATTGATTATCTACTATGAAGATTGTTCTACTGCATCAAAAGATTGATCTGCTGCATCAAAAGATTGATCCAGGATTGATCTTTTGGTCTGTGATGAAACAACTTGTTCCCTATGATTCGTGTCAGTATGTCAGCCTTGATTATGTCCTTTTCAGTTGTGTGTACAGGCTTTTGGATGGTTCAAATCAGTAGTGTACTTTACTACTTGTAGCCTTGTACTTGCAATTGCTTTATATGAAGAATGATCTTTGTATTATGCCTTTATTGAAACATGTCTTGATTCTTTAAATTCTGGAATGAGTAAGACTTTCATTGATCTTTTTGCTGATCCTTTATGAGAGTAGAAGTTGAATGAGGCTTCCAGAATTGATCCAAATATGTGGAGACTGAATAACTTAAGATTGATCTGCTGCTTAAGATTGATCTGCTGCTTTAAGATTGATCTGCTACTTAAAGATTGATCTGCTGCTTAAGATTGATCTGCTGCTTTAAGATTGATCTGCTGCTTAAGATTGATGTTTGATACCTATCTTGTTTTAACACACTCTAATGCACATGTTAAATACCAAAACACTTAGAATCATAATTATAATTCTTAATTAACTTTTTGTTTGTTTTCATCAAAACATTAAATTGAGATTTTGTCTCAACACAAATAACTTTTGCTTTCATCTTTCAATTGATCTTCAATGTATAGGTGATGAAATGTTTTGAATATTCAGTTTAAATTGAATTTAACCGTAAGACACATTAGTCAAGTGTCATATATGTTTTAAAACAATTAAACATATATTTATATTATTATTATTATTATTATTATTAGTAGTAGTAGTAGTAGTATTACTATTACTATTATTGATTTTTTTATGATATTGTTATATAAACTTATTTTGATTAGAGAAAATATTTATGCATGTCAAAAATTAATTTTCATTTAGTAGAAGTCGTTATAAACGCTAAATCATGTTTTAATCAATTAAAAATGTTATTGGCTACATACTCAATTTTTATTTGGGTAAATTTTAATATTGTGATGGTTTGATTGTTGAAGAAATTTTTAGAAACCTTATTAATAACAAAACAATAATTTTTCTATAAAAAATAAATGTGTTGAAAGTTGTTGTTTTTGTTATTTCTATTAGAAGGTTAAATTTGTAATTTTTAAGAGATAATTGCGTGGAGATTGTGTCGGTTTGTATAATAATAATAATAATAATAATAATAATTATTATTATTATTATTATCATAATCATAATATAGTTGTTTTAAGAGAATTTTTCTAAATCTTAAACTAAATCTAAATTATTTTTTAGTCGGAGTTAGCAGTTGGAAGACAATTAAATACTAAATTAATTATTATTAAATTGAAGGTGTGAACCGATTTGAACAAAAATTTGTGTCGCATGATTCTATAAGCAATTTTGGTAATGATAATGACATCAGTCAATTCGCTTTTCTACTTGAATTATACGTGACATAAATGCATTATGATGTTATGTATTGGTCTTGTTTGTGTTATATGAATTGCGTGTTTACGAGTAAAATTATGAGATTAAACAATTTACATATTTTAATTGGTAACAAGTGGTTATTCAAGGTGATGACTTTGTGTATAAATTAAGTTGGTTTCAGACCATGTTGAATGGTTTTTGATGTTTTGGTTTAATGATCTATTTTGTTACTGACTAAGGTGATGACATTCTTGTCTGCATTGGCGGTTTCGACCTATTCGCGAGTACGTGACGACAGTTTCTTGAAAAAATAATGTGATTCTGAAAAATACTCAATTGTGGGATACGTGACATGAAACTCTAAAAAGCATTCGTTCAACAGCGGGACATTGTCCAATGGTGAGACTTTTTGTTCTATAGGATGGTGATATTTTAGAATCATACATTGACATTAGTCTAACAAATAAGATATGTACATGGTGGTTGATTTGTATATTTGGTGCTTTGTGATTATAATTGTTAAATGAAGTATATATTTTATGTATATTTTTGTTGTAATAAATATATAAGCATGCTTATTTGTTGTGTATTTGTTATTTTTGAGATTACCCTTACATTTGACAAACATCACATGTAGTATTACTTGAACGAATAATGTCGCTGACCAACCTAGTGGGAGAAATGCGAGGAAATACTATAACATGTAGTTGGAGGCTTCAAAATAATTGTTAGACTTGTTGAAATAGTTTTTCACATTCGAAGTTAAGACAAGTTATAATTTATTTATGGATAGTAAAATGCTAAGAGTTTTGTCTTTAGAGGTTTCTTTTGTTTTACGCATTAAATTTATTTTTAGTAATTGCAAATATTATAATTCATTATTTTTAAAAATACAATTAAATAAATTATTGTTTGGTTTTAAAATAAATTATTATTTAAGATAATATTTATTGTCTTTGAGAATTGTACGGGTAGTTGCACTATCAGCAAGACACATCTCCGTTATTGATGCTCCTATCAACATTATTTCTATCAAAAAATAAACAAAGCAAAATAGATAAACAATAAATATAAGAATAAATTTAAAAATAAAATTATTTAGACATGAAGAAATTTATTTTTATTAAAATATAAAACTTTACTATCATTAAAATAGAGAATTCAAAATGAAACTAAATTCAAAATATAGTTAAAAGATAATTTTTTTTATTATTATTACAATATAGGAAATTCATTTATTGATACTTTCATTAGAATAAGGTGATGAGTTTCTCATTTTGGATGAGGAAAAAAATCAACAACATCAAAGTCAGTACCATCCATGTTACCATAATTAAAATCACCACCATAGCAAGCAAAATAGATATTGATCATTTTTATTTTTATTTTAATAGATTGTCGATAAAGATCAACAAGATGTTCTAGTGCATGACAGTATGAACTCTAACCTTTGTCTCGACAAATATGACAATTTTTTTTATTTAAAAATTCAATTGAATAAATTACTGTTTCATTTTAAAGTAAACGAATATTTAAGATAATTTTTTTGTCTTTGAAAATTGTATGGATAGGTGCATTATCAACGAGACACATATCTCTATTATTGATGCTCGTATGAGCATTCTTTCTATAAAAAAATAAACAAAGTAAAATAGATAAACAAGAAGTATAAAAATAAATTTAAAAATAAAATTATTTAGACACAAATAAATTTATTTTTATTAAAATATAAAACTTTATTATCATTAAAATAGAAAATTCAAAATTAAACTAAGAAATTCAATTATTATTATTATTATTATAAGAAATTCGTTTATTGATACTTTCATCATAACAAAGTGATCAATTTCTCATTTTGGATGAGCAAAAAATCAACAACATCCAAGTGAATAACATTTATGTTACCATAATCAAAATCACCATCATTACAAGTAAAATAGATATTGATCATTTTTTCTCTATTTTAAGTGATCATTGATAAAGGTCAACAAGATGTTTTGGTGCACGACAGTACGAACCCTAACCGCTGCCTCCACAGGGATGACAACTTTTTTTTAATTAATTTTGTTACTCTATCCCCATTTTCCTTTTCATTTTTTTCAGTATGTTTTCTATTATGTTTTCGCGGACTCTACCGCCACCACAACCACAACTTTGCCCATTATGATTACATGTTGCTACATTCACTTTTGAAAATGGAGCCGTACCAATTAGACGAGCCTCATGGTTTGTCATCAAAATTTCATGCTTTGCTTAAGGAGACAAGAAATAAAGTCAATATATTTTTTTAATCCTTTTCTTCGATATTGTTATTGCAAGAGCACATTAGATGCATGAAAAATAGATAATATTTTTTCTAACATACATTCATCAGTTACTTTTTCTTCACACAATTTCAATTCTGAAATAATTCTAAATACTATAATATTATATTCAGTTACATTTTTAAAATCTTGTAAATGTAAATGAATCAATTACAACGAGTTTTTGGGAGAATAATAGTTTTATGATGATCATTTTTATCTTTTAAATTGCTCGAAATAACATACATCTTTTATCGTGAGGTATTCCTAACGAGCTTTCGCCTTTTCTTGATTAGATACTTTATTTCCCTCTATAATAGTATCGCTAAAGCTATCTGCAACTAAATTAATTTCAACGTCTAGAGTCTAAAGTAAACAATTATTTCACGAAATATTAAAAGAAACAAACTCAAAGTTTGTAAGATTTGATATATTCAATACAATAAGAAAAATGTAAAATTGGGCAATTTAAATAAAATTATAACATTGTGAAAGAAAATAAATTGGTTAAACATAAGTAATCAAATTAAACTAAAAAAAATAATGTCACATCATCATGAAATTAGATTTTTTTTTTATATAATAATAGTTTAAAACTAGTCTAGATGATTCTTAGATACTGAAAAAATAAAGAGCTTATGATGCTTGATGTAATTTCTATTTTATAATATTAAAAAGCGTAGAAATTGTAATTTGTGATCATTCTAGGTAGTATGTTCATAATTCATTCATAAATTATTCTTTATGAGAGTATTTTCAACGGTGAATTCAATAGAGTTCATTAAGTGGAATTTACTGTGTCAGACCATCTTTAAGCAATTCATTATTTTTTTACTCCAATAATGAATTCAAAATGATTCATTTAAATAGGTTCTACTATGCCACGTCACTCTGAATCAATTCATTCATTTTTTTATAGTTTAATTTTTTAAAAACCATATTATATCCCATAACTTTAATTTATACATTAATATTTTATTTATATTTAATTTTATTATAATTTAAAATATTAATTTAAATATTCCAATTAATATTCTTATACATTATTTAAAGATTATATTGATTTGAATCCATTTGGTACAAATAATTTTTGTTTGAAATAATAAGATGAAAAAATAAATAAAAAAAAGTATCATTAATAAAAACTTAAATAAAGTTCTATAACAAAACTTGTAAAGAAAAAGTATGAGTAACAATCATTGATTAAAGAAGAAAAAAAAATGGCTAACGATCATATATTAACAAAAAAATTACTCACACTTACAAAATTATTATTATTATTAATAAATTAAAAAGAAGTTAATGACTATAAATTAATAAAAAATGATAAATTTATTATTATTATTAATAAAAGATAGCGGTTATAATTTTATTATTATTAAATTGTGATAGTACCGGTCCTTTATGAGAGTATTGTGACGACAGCTTGACACAACTCTAATCGTGAACTCACAAAGAATTGAAAATTAAAAGAGATACTCTGAAGTATAGGTGAGAAAAACTTAAGAAGTCATTTGTCGAAAATAAGCCATTTAACTCTTGTATGAAAATATGCATAGAGCAAAATAAAAATATCACTTAAATCAAATAATCAAAATAATAAAAATCAAAATTAATACTAAAATCAATATTAACTCAAATAGTTGAAAGATCTGTTAATAATATATTAAAAATAAAATAAAAAATCAGAATAGAACTTGAAACTTTATTATTATTCTTTTCTCAGATTTATAAAAAAAAATATTAGTGACCATCAATTATTTTATTTAATAAAAAAATAAACATCCACTAACATATAATAATAATTGACAAAAATAATTTTTATCACCTTAAAAAAAGAAAAAAAAGTCAAAAGCCCTAATAGGTAGCGCCCAAATATGGCTTTTGCCACACTATCCCTCTCTTTCCGGCAAAGTTGCCAATTTTAATTTCCACGTATACCCTCCAAAACTTTCCTTTCTAAATCTTCATTATCCGCTAAATTTCCCATTATTTATTTATTTATTTTTTAACGAAACCCCTTTTGTTCTATTCTGCGGAATTGTAAATCAAAAACCCTAACTTTGTTTGCGCTTGAATGCCCCCAATTATCAACTATGCAATTATCTTACACGTGAATTTTCGAAGCTGGGGAAACAACATCACAGTGATCTTAATTATATCCACGAAAAAATCCTAGATTTTTATCGCCCTTAGAAGTTCGAAAACTTTTTTTTTTTGCATTAGATTTGATTTTGTAGGTTTATGAAATTGCTTGGATTTGATGATAAAGTTGGGATCTTTGAACGATTCAGCCGGTGGGTTGTTTATTCAATTTTCGCCCCTTTCATTTTGCTGCCATGTTTAGCTTAAGTAGGGAAAGTAAGTTAAGAAAAAAATATAAGGGCATTTCTATTATAATGTATTATTATTGTTATTATTATAGGACAGGATAGGATGTGGATTGAAGAATTGAAGTTATGATTCTAGTAACTGTAAAATGATTGCCACAATTCTTTTAAGTGGCACTTCATATAGGTGGAGCTGCCTTTTTTTTGGGTTGTTGTTGAACTTCATGTCATGTGTAGTTACATTTTTAATTTTAGTTTGATTGGGATGTTTCCAATTGCAATGGTTAAACTCTGTTATAGTTGGTTCCAATTTTAAAATTTGAATTGGAATGTTTCCAATTCTAAAATGAGCTCCCATGTTTGTGTTAATTGACAGGGGGAAATGTCTTTGTATTTAAAGTTTCTAAAACTTCACTGGTATGTTTCAATTGTTTTTTTTTTTTAAAAAATAAATACTATTACATGGTTTGGAAAACGGGCATAACATCTGAGTCACACTCTTCTGAGGCAAATTTGGCGGTTGTCAATGGTTCTTCTTAGGGTGTGTTTCATGGATATTTTTGTTATTCTCCTTTAAGTTTGTTTTTCATTTTTGTGGTACAGATCAGAATAGCACTGCTCTGAGTTACACATTTGGGTCAAAATATTGGGTCTAAAGATCAAGGTATATAGTTTTTGGGACATTGGGATTTCAGTGATATCCTTTAGAAGCTGAAAGAGGTTCAATGAGGCATAGATTTAATGTGTAAGGTCATTTGCTGTAATTATTACTTAATTTATGTGCCGTTTTTAATCCCTTTGCTACAGTTTTTCGTTTGACTTTTGTCTTAATTGCTTTGGTTGGAAATGTCACAGAAGATATTTTCAATGAAGCAGTTCAGCTATAGCAGCTACTTGTAGTGGCTTGATGCTGAGGGCAGTATGCTGGTTATAGTCGGAGGAAATGCGAAGGTATCATGCTGGCAGCTGCACTAGTGCAGTGAATAACAGTACAATTGGTGGGCCATCGGCTAGAGATAGTGGAAGAATTGATTCATCTTCCTTGCCAACTAACTTTCCTGTAAGTTCAAGGTAAGATTTTCTCTAGTACCGACATTATCCTGTTATAATCTTATTACAATTTTGATTGTGACTGTTCCATGTGTGACTAATGTACTGCCTATTCTGAATTATTGTGACTGTGAAACAGCTTCTCACGTGTCTGTTACAACAGCGTTTGATTTTCTTTTCTTGATGTCATTCTGAAACTTGAAAACTACTTCAGAGCTGTTGCATTTATCTCAAGTAGTCAGAATATTATAGTTATAGTTTTATCTATTACAGAATGGAACATTGTATATTCCTTTAGTTAAGTTTGTTCTATAGTAATGGTTAAGTATAGATCCTATTTTGATCTTCTGTACTATAATTTTTTACTCGAGATTGTTCAAATACAATTTGTAGGAATAGTTCAAATATTTATCCTCCGAGATGTGCTGATTGATACTTGAAGCAAATGGTAGCACATGTGGGATTTTCCTACCTGAAATCCAATTATTTCATTATGCAAAATTTAGCAAATATTTCTTGATGAGTTGAGTATCTTATATCATAGGGATCTATCTGAATCTATGAAGTTGGCTTTAAAAAGTATTGAGGCTGGGAACATGAAGTTACTGTCACAACATAAGTTAAATAACTGCTCACTGTTTTATCAGAAAAAGATGCTTGCTATCTGAGCTCATAACTGAAGCATCTATAGTTCGTTTTAAAATCGAAAGTGCTGAGATATTGATATATTATACTAAGATCTGTTAGTATCAATTAGGATTAATGATAGGATTACATTCCTATTTAGTTTATATCTCACATGTATATAATTATTGGTTCAATCCTTTTCCTAGTGAATGAGAAATATTCATATCAAGTTTACTTAAATAGTGTTTGAACTTAAAAGTTAGGAGCAATAATCATATGATTTATGTATAAAATCAGAGAATGGTAGCAATTAGCAAATTTGCAGGAGTTTGTGTGTTATGTGCGTTGTCCAATTTCCATTTTTTCTATCATTTAATAAGCAAAACCTTTTATTTCGAATAATTACACACTTTTGGTAATGATGTGTTAACCAAAGTATCATTGTTTGGGAATTGTGTGTCAAACATGAAGGATGAAGTTAAACCAAAGTATCATAGTTTGGGAAGTCTGTCAACATGAAGGATGAAGCCCGTTATTAAACCAAACAATTTTTTTAATTTTGGAAGATATAAATATTTTTTAATTGTTGCTAGTTACACTCCTAAATTATTTAAGGCCCAGACCCCGATGCTTTAGTATAGGTTTGTGAAGTTTTTATATCACAAACAGGGAGGTTATATTCCGAGTCAACCATCAATTAGTAAAAGTTGTGGTCTCATTTTATGTCTACTTAGCATCTGAAACTGTGCTTTAATGTAACATAGAGAATTTGCAATATCTATTATAATTTTGAAGGGTTTGTTTAATTCGGCACCCAGTGTTATGCTAAATCTGTTATCTGATGCTGTTAATCACTTTCAACACAATGGTTTTGTGATTTCAGGCGACAACCACCATTGAACTCATACAAGTTGAAGTGTGATAAAGAGCCCCTGAACTCTAGGTAGTTCATGTAAACTTTTGCTAGTTCACGAACAACAACCATCCTAATTTTTTCTGGGGTAAATTTGTGTGTATAGTTGTATACTGTTAAGATAATAAAGATTGGCTGATACACTGGTTGGATGCCATTGTTTGTTGGCACTTTCTTTTACTTCCTGTTATTCTACATTATCAAGGTAGTAGAAATTTGAACTTGGCAGTATTTAATTTTGTCATGTTTCCTTATTATGTAGTTATATAAATTTTTATAGATAATTCTATCTAATGTCAGGCTTGGGCCCCCAGACTTTAACCCTCAAACACCAAATTGCCCTGAGGAGACTCTCACCAGAGAATATTTGCTATCTGGATATAGGGACACAGTTGAGGGGCTTGAGGTACATCATTAAATTTTAGTTGTGTGTATATCACTATAGATGATGTAAAGTAGCAATACAACAGTTATCCAATTATTGATTTTTGGTCTTTAAGATTTGAAGTTTTGATATTCAGCTCCCCATTATTTGTAATTTTTTATTGGTCCCAACATGTTCAGGGCATATTAAAATTTTTGAATTTGTCCATAAATTTTGAGTTGTGATGCTAGGTGGTCTGGTCTGTTCTTGTGTTTGACAACCTTGATTCATGATGGTTGAAAAATTGTGGTCTAGGCATTTGTATATTCTTGATTGGTTTTCCTTGATGACTTCTTAAGAGCTGATTGTTTGCTGTTTATAACATGGTTTTTGTTAATTATCTATCTTCAGGAAGCCAGGGAGATATTGCTGACCCAGATTCCTCATTTTAACAAGACAATTGTCCTTAATTGCAAAGAGGTGACTCACTTGTCTTTGTGAGAGATTTCTGCTCTGTTGTTTCCATAACTATGCAATGAATTCACTGCAAATTCTCCACATTTGTTTTTGTATTGAAGGCATGTCTTTGTAGGTTAACTCTGTCTTTCATCTTCTCTTCAGGCCATTAGAAAACGACTTAGGGCCATCAATGAATCGCGCGTTCAGAAGCGGAAGGTGATGAAGAGTTATTCTTATTATGCTTGTTGAACATTATGCCTGCCTCTAAGATATGTCCAAATTTATATGTTTTATTTCCATTATTTACTTTGACAGGCTGGTCAAGTGTATGGAGTGGCCCTATCAGGATCACAACTTTCTAAGCCCGGTGTTTTCCCTGAACAAAGGCCGTGTCCTGAAGACTTTCGGAAGAAATGGATTGAGGTATTAATTCTGCTTTTTTCTTTTTGCAACTTCCTTATTATTTATTTCTGTCAGAATATTAGGATGATTGGTTCATTGTTAGTTAGCTTGGCTTGTACCAGTGGTACTGAAATTAGATCTAATTATTAGTATGAATGAATTGTATAACACTAATCAATATTCAGTTTACACTTGTTAACTCTCAAGAATTAGGGTAAAAATATATTTTATTGAATTGAAAATATGTTGACAGTACATCAGATATATATATATATATATATATATATATATATACATACACTAGATTACTATACAACCAAATCCCTATTAGTACTCATATATAACTAAATCACTACTATTATTCCTATACAACCGCATAAATAGATTTTGACACTCCCCCCTCAAGCTAGTGAATAGGCGTTCTCCATTCCTAGCTTGGATACAATTCTTTCAAAGTTGCTGCAATTTAGTCCTTTAGTTAGAAGTTGTACAAGGTTGCCTTGGTAGGAGACATAAGGAGTGCAAATTAGGCCACCATCGAGTTTTTCTTTGATGAAATGTCTGTCGACTTCAATATGCTTGGTTCTGTCTTGCTACATTGGATTATGTGCTATGCTAATAGCAAATTTACGATCACAATAGAGTTTCATTGGTTCATCCCACTTTATCTTCAGGTCCTCCAAAATGATCTTCAACCATAGTAAGTCACATATCCACTGTACTGTTTCCCTTAATTCTGCTTTAGTGTTGGATCTGGATACCACATTTTGTTTCTTATTCTTCCAAGTTACAAGATTCCCACATAGGAAAGTGCAATATCCTATGGTTGATCTTCTATCTACAATTGACCCTGCATAGGCATCATCAATATATGCTTCAAGACCTACATTTCCATTTCATTTGAACAAAATTCCTCTTCCTGGAGTTCCTTTCAAATATGGCATGATTCTGAGTGCAGCTTGCAAGTATACCTCCTCTTTTGGTTGGTGCATGAATTCACTAACTAGGCTTACAACGAAGGCAACATCGTGTTTAGTATGTGACAAATATATGAGTGTTCCAACTAACCTTTGGTACCTTTCCTTGTTAACTACAATGTCTTCTTCATTTCCCAACTTTAAATTTGGATTGATTGATGTACTCGTTGGCTTGCATGCTATCTTGCCTGTTTCTTGTAGAAGATCTGTGATGTATTTTTGTTGGGATATGAAAATCTTTCTTAGAGTGAGCCACTTCAATTCCCAAGAAATACTTCAATTTTCCCAAGGTTTTAATCACAAATTCCTTGGCTATGTGTTGTCCTAACAATTGTTGCTCCTTTTCATCATCGCTGGTCACTATAATGTCGTCCACGTATACTTATAACACCGTTACTCCCCCTGACTCGGAGTGTTTCATTAAGAGGGTATGATCTCCTTGACTTTTGTTTGAAGCCTAGACCCACCATGACTCTGGAAAACCTCTTAAACCATGCTCGTGGCGATTGTTTAAGCCCATATAGAGTCTTTTTTAGCTTACAAACAATGTTGGCAGCAATATGCTCACCGTATCCCGGGGTAAGTAGATATAAATCTCTTCTTCTAGATCTCCATGGAGGAAGGCCTTTTTTACATCAAATTGGTGCAAGTTCCAACTACAATTAGCTTCTAGAGATAATATCACTCTAGTGGTAGTCATTTTTGCGATTGGAGCTAATGTTTCCAAGTAATCCATTCCATACGTTTAAGTAAATCCTTTAGCTACCGACCTTGCCTTGTACCTCTTAATAGACCCATCAACTTTGTACTTAACAGTGTATACCCACTTGCATCCTCTAGGTTTCTTTCCATTTGGTAGAGGGACCACATCCCAAGTACCATTCTTGTCTAGTGCTTCCATTTCCAAGTCTGTTGCTTGTTTCCATTTTCTGTCAGACAATGCTTTAGATAGAGAGGTAGGTATAGTGGTAGTGTTCAGGTTTGTGAGAAATGCTTTATGGGTAGGTGAAAATTGTTCAAAGCATAGGTAGTTGGATAAAAGGGTAGAGTGGTTTACTAGTACATGTCCTAGTGTTCTTTCCAAGGGCAATTGGAATATGAAGGTCATCGTAAGTTGGTGGTGTGTTGGATTCTAATTCATGTGTATAGGAAGATTCATAAATTGGATCGCTAGAGTTTGAAGTGTCAAGGGAAGTTACCTCATGTAAGGTCAGATTGGAGTCATGAATGTGAATAGATTTAGGAATGACCTTTATTCTTCTTGTATATACTAGATTCTTCCTATATCTTACATTAGTGTCATCATTTCCATCTTCCTCAGAATCAATTTCAGTCTCAACATTGTCATTTCCTTCATTTCCATCCTTTTTCAAAATCAATTTTAGTCTCAATTTATGGTTCAAGAGTCAACTCAAGAAGTAGAAAAGACTCATCTTTCTTACTTATATTCTCCCATTAAAGATGAGTTTGACTAAAGAAACTTTCTTGTTCATGGAAGGTGACATCTCAGGAGATAGACTTTTTGGGATGGCGGATGATAACATTCGTAGCCCTTTTGGGTGGAAAAGTACACATTTTAAGGCTCTAGTATCAAGTTTCCCTCAACTATCACTATGGATATGCATAGACGATGCACATCCAAATATTTTGGGAGTAAGATTACTACTACTGGTGGACACATTAGGATAGAACGAGGACATGGCCTCCATGAGAGTGTTAACACATGAGGACTCATGAATAATGCCCTACTTTAGACATAAAGAATTAAGTCCATGATTAAAGTAATCCTTATCATTATTAGACCTAATCCTCTTAATACTCACTCCAAATTGGTTTTTTATCATGGAGAAGAACTGTACAAACACATAACTGACTTTAGATTTTTGTTTTAGCTAGTAAACCCAAGTAACCCGAGTATAGTCATCAATAAAGGTTACAAACCAACAAGCTCCTGATATATTTGAAACATTAAAGGGACCCCATACATCAGTATGAACTAAACAGAACGGGGAAGTATTCATTTGGTTACTAACTGAAAAAGGTACAAATTTGATTTAGCAGGCTTACACACCTCACAATGAAGACTTTCTACCTCTAAATTTTTGAAGAGGGAAGGTAACAACTGTTTTATGACTCTAAATGACAGGCGACAATGGTACAAAATGACCTTGTCCCTGTTGTCTTTATTGATTTAGAAAGTAAAGAGTTGGTATTGCTAAGTAGATTTGGAGGAAGATTTTGATTACCCAAGTAATATTGACCATTCCATTCTCTATCAATACCAATTGTCCTCCCTGAATTCTTGTCATGAAATACACAAGATTTGTTATAAAAAACATTAGTTTTTGTACGGGAATTAAGCTAATGGACAATTTAGAAATATGAAGGACATTTCATAGAGTTATGGATGAGTTTATTTGGACATCTCCATGACCTGTTGGAGTTAGAAGGGTACCATCTACTAGGGATATTTTCTTGTTGCTAGGGCAAGGTGAATAAGTGGAAGTGTGTAGGTAAGGGTGTCATGTGGTCAGTGGCTCCAGAATCCAGTATCCAATATTGATTATAGGTTGTATCTAAAGCATTAAGTTCAAAAGATTGAAACTTACCAAGAGGAAATGTACTTGTATATACCAGAGAACTAGTACCCGTCGATTTCTCCAACTTATTAACAAGTGATCTAATCTTCTCTACTTCATCTTCATTGAGTCGGGCCAATCCACTTTTGCTTTCTTTAATTGCCATATCTGTAAAATCAACAAAGAAACGATATTATAGACGAAAGATTGATCTATCAAACAAAACAAACTTCAAACGTCCAAAAAATATCCACAAACTTTAAATGTGCTATAATGCCGCAATAGAAAAGTCTGAGCAAAATCCGTGTAAGCTTCAAATGACCCACAAACAAAAGTGCTCTGATCAGAAAGTGAACCCCCAAAACGAAACGAGAAGCAACTGATCTACAATCTGGTTGAAAACGGTGCTGAAAGGAGGTCTAGAAGGCAGTCAAATGGACATGAATATTGAACTATGGCAGCGAACATGCCAAAAAGAAATATCAAGTTGCTGCAATGAAGGCAGCAAAAAGGCCCACAATGAAAGTGGCTAAGGTTTCAAGAAAAAAGAAACCGCAATGAAGGTGGTAGGTTTATGCGGAAGCGAGACTCCCAAAGACTGAGAGCTCTGATACTATCTCAAGAATTAGGGTAAAAATATTAGTATTCATATATAACTAAATCCCTACTATTACTCCTATACAACCAAATTCTTATACTTGAGGGATATTTTTAACAATAAAACAGGAATAGATTTTGACATTACCATATTTCATTCTAGGTAAAAGGATGAAAATTCAAGAAAAACTGCTAACAACATGATGTGAGATATACAAGTCGCATATGCCCTTTCCTGATGTTTATACAGCAAATTTGGATGTATACAGCATAGTGTGTATATGCTTAATGATCCTTTATAGGCTATTGCCATATATAGAAGGCGTTGTTTTATAAGTTCCTAAAACAAACTGGATAAACATTTTGTCGTTTAGTTTGGTATTCATGTTAAACTCTTAAATACTTTCTAAAATCTTACTTACTCAACAGTGCTTTTTTATTTCTGCTACTATTACTTTTCTAACCTCAAATTGTTTGTATAGGGCTTATCTCAACAGCACAAGCGATTATGTTCTTTGGATGATCTTGTTCCTCAATGTAGAAGGAAATCAGTTTTAGATGTTCTTATTAGGAATAATGTTCCTCTGCTGAGGGCAACCTGGTTTGTAAAGGTTACTTACCTCAATTTGGTAAGGATTCAAAGTGTTACATAATTTACCTAAAGGCATTCCTTATCAATATTTGAAGGTAAATTATTATCGAACTTGCAGGTTCGTCCTGGTTCTGCCAGTGTTCCTTCTGGGACTAATGACAAAACACAACTTTCTTGTTCCGAGCTTTGGACCAAAGATATTATTGAATACATGCAAACTCTTCTGGATGATTTTTTCTCAAAAAATTCTTCTCAATCTACTCCTCATAATCGAGATCAATCACCTCAAATGTCTTATGCTGCGTCACTTAAGCACAGAAGTAACCAATTATTACCTGTTTCTGATGGTGAAGAACCATCTTTACATTTTAGATGGTGGTATGTTGTTCGGCTTCTGCAGTGGCATCACACTGAAGGACTGCTTCTTCCTTCTCTTGTCATTGACTGGATTTTTCATCAACTACAGGTAATTGCATAGAACAAGTTTTATGTGCTCATAAAAACTAAACTGATCATTTAATGCATTTTGTTTAATCCGATCCCTCAGACTTCAGGTTTTGATTTTTCACTCTTCTGCTTCTTTCAGGAAAAACAATTGCTTGAAATTTGGCAGCTGCTTTTGCCTATTGTATATGGCTTCTTAGAAATTGTCGTTCTATCTCAAACATATGTACGTACTCTTGCTGGAGTAGCACTTAGTATCATTCGTGATCCTGCTCCAGGTGGATCGGATCTAGTAGATAATTCCAGGAGGGCATATACGTCTGCTGCTCTGATTGAGATGCTCCAGTATTTAATATTTGCAGTTCCAGAAACTTTTGTTACTTTGGATTGCTTTCCTTTGCCGTTCTCTGTAGTTTCACATACTATTAATGATAGTAATTTTGTACCAAAAGCAATTGAAGCTGCAGAAAAGATAAAAAATAGTTCAGAAGATGTTGTGTGTACATTTAGAAGTAAAGGCCTTGAAGCAAAATACGAATCACTGGCATTTGGTCGTGTTATTTCGTGCATTCAAAAACATGCAGAAAATCTCACAAAGGAGGTAAGCCCAGGCTATCCAGGTCACTGTCTGGCTAAAGCTGCACAAGCCTTGGATAAATCTCTTGTACTTGGTGATATACGTGGAGCATACACCTTTCTTTTTGAAGACCTATATGACGGACGTTCATCCGAAGGTTGGTTTGCAAAAATTAGCCCTTGCTTAAGGTTATCACTGAAGTGGTTTGTGAATGTAAATTCATCACTTGTTTATTCAGTATTTTTCCTTTGTGAATGGGCAACATGCGATTTTAGGGATTTTCGGACTGCTCCTCCTTGTGATATAAAGTTCACAGGTAAGAAAGATCTTTCCCAAGTGCATATAGCAGTTAGACTTTTAAAGATGAAGCTGAGGAATATGCATATTTCACCAAGGCAAAGGAATGAAAACACTCATCATGGAGTTGACTATTCAGCAAAATGTTCAAGTCAGCACATTAATTGGAACAATGCATCCAAAATAAAATCTAGCTCAAAAAGTATGAACCAGAGTATCTGTTCTTCAGTTATATTTGAAAGCCCGGGTCCTCTACACGATATCATAGTTTGTTGGATTGATCAGCATGTGGTGCATAAAGGAGTGGGCTTCAAATGCTTGCATCTCTTTATAGTGGAACTAATTCTGGCTGGCATCTTTTACCCTTTGGCTTATGTACGCCAGCTGATAGTGAGTGGGATCATGGATACAAGTGTAAATATGGTTGACCTAGAGAGACAAAAGAGACATTGTCAAATATTGAAGCAGCTTAGTGGGAACTTTGTTCGTTATGCTTTGGAAGAATCAGAGATTATTGAAGGACCACTACTGATTGAAGCCTTACATGTTTACTTGAATGAGCGACGCCTCATACTTCGTGGTTCCTTTAGCGAGAACCACATCAATGGTAGTAGTAGGGCCAGTAGTTCCACTGTCAATAAAAAACATTGTACATCTTCAGCAAAAGATGGATTTTCTACAGTATCAATTGATCAACAGAAAACTGTTCCTTCAAATAAAATATCTGATAAAGTTGAGAAGGATAACACTTGTGTTGAAAACCTGAAGACAGCCATTTCAGTATTGTTACAACTACCAAAAAGTTTACCTAATCCAAACACTACCGAACTGGGGGAATCTCAAGGCAGTGTCAAAAGACTTGTTAGGTGTCACAGCAAAATTGATCTCATGGAGGCTACACCTGGGTGTGAAGAATGTAGAAGAGCAAAGAAACAAAAATTGAGTGAGGAAAGAAGTTCATTGGATGGTGAAGATACATGGTGGGTGAAGAAGGGGCTAAAATCCTTGGAGCCTCTCAAAGTTGATCAACCACTTAAGACAACTAAGCAGGTTACCAAGAGTCGGCAAAAGACTGTACGGAAAACCCAAAGTCTTGCTCAACTGGCTGCTTCTAGAATTGAGGGTAGCCAAGGGGCATCAACAAGTCATATGTGTGATATTAAGGTAAGCTGCCCTCACCATATAACTGCTATGGATGGGGATACGGCGAAGTCGGTTGATGGAATCCGAACTAGTCAATATCAGGATATTGTTTCACTAGGAAGAGCACTGAAACGCCTTCGCTTTGTTGAGAAAAAGGAAATAACAGTCTGGCTGATGACTGTAATTAGGCAGTTTATTGGAGACACTGAAAAAAGTATCGGTAAAGTTGGCCAGTTTGGCAGGCCTGTAACCACTATGGATGATAGAAGTTCAATACGGTGGAAACTTGAGGAGGATGAACTTTCTGCTATACTTTATCTAATGGATATCTCAGACGATTTAGTACCAGCCATCAAATTTCTCCTGTGGTTGCTACCAAAGGCTTGCAGTAACTCAAATTCCACAATTCATAGTGGAAGAAACGTTTTAATGCTAGCAAGGAATGTGGATAACCAAGTTTGTAATGTTGGAGAGGCCTTTCTGCTATCATCACTGAGAAGGTTTGTACTCAACTTTGGTTATGTAGTTTTATTGGTAGTTGCAGACAAAATTCTCCATGTTGTTTATTTGATCAGTTTACGTGCTCTTCCTCCGACTATCCTTTCCAATCCATCAGTATTTGCTGCTTTTTTGATAAATTTGTGCCATTTGAATATGTGAGATACAGTTACACTATAATTATTATTATTTTATTTCGAAAAAAGTACTTGGAGAATGTTATATCTCAGTGCTTCATATGCTCGTTTTGTTTTTCATCGTAACTAAATGAAAGCGCTATTGTTCAAATTTATTTATTTTTCAACATTTCAGGCTTGCCCAATTAGAATTTCTGTATGTTGAATATAAAGAGTATTGAGAGACATATATAGAATAACCCGTGTGTTTCAACTACACATCGGAATCTCTTTATATAGACACAGAGTATTAAATAACCCTAATTTACAGTAATGCTAACGGGCCAGAATACTTACTTACAGCCCATATATATATTATTTACATTCTAATATAATATTTAATACTGTCTAAATGGTTGATAGCATAAATCATTCTATCATGTTATAAGGGCTGGTTGCTAGTTTGTAGTTTCATAATGAAGTGCAGGTTTGACGTTAAGTTTGCAATGAGTTTGAATGAGCTCCCATGTTATCCCTCTCTTATTTCTTTTTATAATCTTTCATCACCGAACAAGTCTTTGCGTATTCTTTAGTTTTCATTTTTTGCTTAAGTTTAACAGTATTTTTTAATGGATTTTTTGGGATGAGATATTGATTGATTAATCTGTTTAACATTGTAATTTGATTTGATGCAGGTATGAGAACGTTCTTGCTTCAGCAGATCTTATTCCTGAAGCTCTGTTTTCTGTGATGGATCGGGCTGCAGCTATTATTGCATCTAATGGACGAGTTTCAGGTTCAGGAGCCCTAGCTTTTGCCCGTTATTTGTTGAAAAAATATAGCAATGTGGTCAGTGTCATTGAGTGGGAGAAAAATTTCAAAACTACATGTGATAAGAGACTTGCATCTGAATTTGAGTCTGGAGGACGATTAGTTGATGGAGAGTTTGGGCTTCCCCTTGGCGTTCCTGCAGGAGTTGAAGACCCAGATGATTATTTCCGTCAAAAGATAAGCGGTGGCCGGTTACCGTCCAGGGTAGCTTCAGGCATGAGAGATGTTGTACAACGTAATGTGGAAGATGCGTTTCACTATCTTTTTGGAAAAGACAGAAAGCTCTTTGCTGCTGGTTCACCAAAAGGTTTTTCTTTAGAAAAATGGGATAATGGATATCAAATTGCTCAACATATAGTTATAGGTCTGATAGATTGCATTAGGCAGACCGGTGGTGCTGCTCAAGAAGGAGATCCCTCTTTGGTCACTTCTGCTGTTTCTGCCATTGTTGGCAGTGTTGGTCCATCTTTAGCAAAATTGCCTGATTTTTCCGCTGGCAATAATCATCCAAATATCTCACTGGCAACAAGTTCATTGAACTATGCTAAATGCATTCTTCGAATGCATATAACATGTTTGTGTCTGCTTAAGGAAGCCTTGGGAGAGCGCCAGAGCTGTGTATTTGATATTGCTCTTGCAACAGCAGCTTCAAATGCTCTTGCTGGGGTTTTTGCTCCAAGTAAAGCATCTCGAAATCAGTTTCAAATGTCACCTGAAACCGATGATACTAGTGCAACTATGTCAAATGATGTTGTAAATAGTTCTAGTAAAATCGTGCTCGCCAGAACAACTAAAATTGCTTCTTCTGTTTCTGCACTTATTGTTGGTGCAATTATATATGGTGTTACTAGCCTGGAGAGAATGGTAACCATTCTCAGGTTAAAGGAGGGCCTGGATGTAGTTCAATTTGTAAGAAACTCAAGATCCAATTCAAATGGAAATGCACGTTCAGCTGGGGCTATTAAGGTGGACAGTTCAGTTGAAGTGCATCTCCATTGGTTTAGATTGCTTGTTGGAAACTGCAGAACCATATGTGAAGGCTTAGTGGTGGATCTCTTGAGTGAACCATCAATTGTAGCTTTCTCAAGAATGCAGCGTACACTTCCTCAAAGATTGGTATTCCCACCAGCCTATTCAATATTTGCCTTTGTTATTTGGTGGCCCTTCATTACGAGCGCCAATGTAGCAATTCGGGAAGGCACAAATCAGCTTTATCAGACTCTAACAATGGCCATAAATGATGCAATGAAGCATTTGCCATTTCGTGATGTATGTTTAAGAGATTCGCAGGGTCTTTATGATCTTATAGCTGCAGATACAAGTGATTTAGAGTTCGCAAACTTGCTAGAGTTGAATGGCTTTGATATGCGTTTAAATTCCACGGCGTTTGTTCCGCTTTGTGCTAGGCTTTTTTTAAATGCCATGATTGATTGTAAGATGCCACAGTCTATTTATACAAAGGACGGTGGAAGCTGCATTTCTGGGCACGGTGAATCTAAAATTCATTTTACTGACAGTGAGTCTAAGCTTCAGGATCAGCTTGTAGATGTTTTAGAGGCTCTGCAACCTGCCAAATTCCACTGGCAATGGGTTGAACTCAGGCTGCTTTTAAACGAGCTTGCCCTCATTGAAAAACTGCAGACACACAACGTGTCCTTAGCTGATGCTATACAGTTGTCTTCACCGAGTTCTGAGAAGGCTGCTGCTTCTGAGAATGAGAACAATTTTATTCAAATACTTTTCACAAGGTTACTTGTTAGACCAGATGCTGCACCCCTTTTCTCGGAGTTGGTTCATCTTTTTGGGAAGTCGCTAGAGGATTCTATGTTGTTGCAGGCTAAATGGTTCCTTGGAGGTGAAGATGTCCTCTTTGGTCGTAAGACCATTAGGCAACGACTAATTAACATTGCGGAAACCAAAGGATTTTCTGTTAAGCCCCATTCTTTGGAGCCCTGGGGTTGGTGCAGCCCATCTACAGATCCGTTAACTATAAAAGGAGGTAAAAGGAAAGTTGATTCTCTGTCTCTTGAAGAAGGAGAAGTTGTTGAAGAGGGAGTGAATGTGAAAAGGTCCATAAAAGGGTTCTCTCAAGTGTTTGACTCTGAAGGCTCAACCATTAAGCAGCAGCATGGGACAGAGAGGGCTTTTCTTGAATTAATTCTTCCATGCATAGATCAAAGCTCTGATGAATCTCGCTATTCATTTGCAAGTGGTTTGATCAAACAATTAAGTTATATTGAGCAACAAATAGCTGTAGTTACTTGCGGTCCAGGTAACCCAGCAGCAAGTATGCCTGCGACCGAAGGTCAGACAAATAAAGGAAATAGCCGCAAAACTATAAAAGGTGGCAGCCTTGGATTAGCCAGACGACCTACATCTTCAACAGATTCTTCTCCGCCTTCTCCTGCAGCTTTACGAGCCTCAATGTCACTACGTATCCAGTTACTCATGAGATTCCTTCCCATTCTTTGCACAGATGGGTAATTAAGACAATTTTTCTATTCTTCAATTGTCCTTGCTCGGCCATGTCAGTAATATTTTATTCCTGGATTGTGGTTGCATTCAAGTTTGTGAGAGATATATGTAGTTTTCAAATTAGTTTGTTTAATTTTCTGCCTTTCTACATTGCACAAGCAGTGCTGAGTGGAGTGCTTACAGCACATGCTTTATTAGCTTTAGTCTAGCCTTTACATGCTGCCACGTCAGCATAACTGCTTCTGTAGTTAGTTAGAAGTTAGTGTACGATAACACTTCACTGGGTACAGGATAAGACTACTATAAAGTCTGAATTACTGCTCTTTTCATTGTAATCAGAAAATCATATTTCTCTAGTTTTATTCACTTCTAAAAAGTTATACTACCTCCCGCTCTATATATTAGAGAAAGGTGGATCAACAAAAATAGATGTATTTGGTCTAAAATTTTAACTAGATACATCAAGTTTTGTTGATTCAACTTTCTCTTATACATATGACCAGAGGTAGTATTTTTCATTTGGATAAGTAGTATGTGATTTTCTTGAAGCATGCGTTGATGATAATAATTCATTATTTTTTTAATATGAACTATTTTATGAATAAACTTTGGTGCTAAAAATCAACTAACTTTTTCAGGGAGCCTGCGGTGCGGAACATGAGACGCACACTTGCCTCTGTAACTCTTCGATTACTTGGCAGTAGAATTGTGCTTGAGGATGCAAACATTTTGGTTAATGCCACACACTCTTCTCTGTCAAAAAAGGATGCGGAGTCACCTTCTAAAGTTGCTTATGCTGCTTTTGTAGATTCATCTGTTGAGGGACTTTTTGAACGATTGTTGTTGATTTTGCATGGTTTGTTGAGTAGTAGTCCTCCAAGCTGGCTTAGGTTGAAATCTGTTTCAAAGACAACAACTAATGAACCGACAAGAGATTTATCTGGAGTTGATCGCGAGTTGTTGGCGACTTTGCAGGTTTGATCTTCCAGCCTATGAATGCATAGCTTCTAGTTTCTGTGATTGATCCTACTTAGCTACTAGGGTTGATCTTTCATCCAACATATTATCCTTTTGACATTTGATTTAACACTAATTGTAGTTACCACAGAAAACTGGTTGGAGCAAAGATTCAATAAAGAGATATTTTTTTGAAGTATTGGTAGAATTTTGGGTTTCACTTATAAAATGTGCAGTTTTTATTTTCTATTTACATTTTTTAGTAGTCGTTGACAGCTTAAAAGTTATGTTACTATAATTCAATCAGAACATTGTTTCAGTAAGTGAAATCTAACTTTGTTTTAGTATCTAACTCTCTTTTCTAATAGATAAGTTGGAAGTACGAGAAGAGTTTCTTCAAAACTTAAAAGCATTGAATGGTGTATGGCTTTTTTTTTTCTTCTTTTTTATCTGTCACTATTACCAAAACTTTGCAACTGCTAAGTTTTTTTTGTTTTTTTTCCGTCATTTCTGTTCTACATATTTGGTGATCTGGGAATTTCAATCTTGGTATATTATCTCTAGGGACAATGATTAGATGGAAGCATGCATGCTATTTGGCTTTTTTCTTTTTTCTGATTGTTTATTCTCTAATGCAGAATCACTTGGACAGCATGCAACTGCCAGACTCTATCCGGTGGCGTATCCAAGCTGCAATGCCTCTACTCCCTCCCTCTACACGGTGCTCTTTCTCTTGCCAGCCACCATTTGTTCCAAATTCTTCTCTTGTATCTCTTCAACCCAACATTACAAATTCTGGGTTTAACTCCAGTAGTGTAGCTATCCCTCAGAGGAGCCCAGTTCCACTATCAAGAACTGCAGCATCAGGGAAGTCAAAACAACAGGACGATGATTTTGAAGTTGACCCCTGGACACTTTTAGAGGGCGGTGCCGGATCTTGCCCTTCTGCAAGTAATGTTGGAAATGGCGACCATGTTAATATTCGAGCAGCCAGTTGGCTTAAAGGAGCTGTAAGGGTGAGAAGGACAGACCTTACTTACGTTGGTGCTGTGGATGAAGATAGTTGATAACAAGATTTTTGATTGGTTTTGGAGTATTCAAAGCAAAACCTTCAGCAGGTGTATTTGTTGTTTCATTATCTATTTTTGATGCATGATTGGCGAAAAGTTGCCATTTTGTGCTTGCCTTTCTTGTGTTGAACTTGAAGGTACATCATTTTGAGAAAAAAGTGCAAGGGATGGATTCTTTGGTGAAGAAAAGTGAAGATGATGTTGTCACTAGTTCATCCTGTGTTGGTCCCGGTCTTGTTAACTTCTAACCTGTTGATCACCACCCCCTCTCTATCTAGACTTGTGCACTTTCTTGCACAGGTTAAGGGGTTTGTTGTATATATATAGGATGATTTGTTACACTTTTCCAATTTTATTTTGAGTGGAGTATCTCAAGTGATTTGTAGCTGTTTTTTTTTTTTTTTTTTTTTTTTTTTTCTCATTCATGTCTTACTGTGTGTGCTCTATTTAGGAGGCCACATGCACACAAGAAGGCACTTAACCAATTTTTTCAAATTTTTTTTTGTATATTCACATTATCAAAATTATGTAGGCTTTTCATACGGAGAATCTGCATGAAAAGCAACATTCAATTATTTACTAGCAAGTCCATACAAAATTTCACAAAGAGATGTTAGCTTAAATACACTGGCTCATTTGCTTTATTATATAATCATTCAATTATATATCACTTTTCGTGATGTGATTAGGTTTAGTATCTTTGCTTGTTCATCAAAATGAAAGCTGAATTAAATTTATCGTAATATGTCAAATCAAAGGAATGTTAAACCTAATAAACTTAGCTGTTTATGGATGAGATATACCAAAAAGTGAATGTGATATTATCAAAATACAGTTTTTGGACATCTAGTGGAAAATATATATAAACTTCAACTGAATGTTGAAACTGTCTTCTATATAATGTTGACAAATAGACTTCAACAGATGCAAGTGAATATCTTATCACACATCATCTACTAACTCTCTACATCCTCTCAAATCTATGGTTTACAAATGATTGTTGAATGGATGAGAAGCATTGTTATAATGGGGTAGTGAAATCCAGTTGTGGTTTCTAGACTTCTCGATTCCTCATTGAATTATCTACATAAAGAACATCTTCAATCCAAGCAACAATGTTGAAGGCTAGGCCTTCTAAAACTCTTGAATAGCTTTCTAGTACTGCTTTCCCCACATCCTGCAAAAGATCGTTGTCATTTTTAGTTCATGTGCTAAATATAAATATCTTAGTTTAAATCCATCTTATTTTCTTTACAATAAATTGACACTAGCCTTAAACTATACTAACTCAATCTTAAAAGCTAGCTAAGAGTTGAGAATAACTCAATCTTTATTTGATGTGGATCTCAAAATATCCGCTCACAATCAAGACTGGATATCTATCTGGATAAATATATCTTAGTCTTGTGCTATTATTTCTCAATGCTTCTCATAAGATGAGTCCAAGGCTTAACTTACTCGGTTGTATTGGATCTTGCATGTATCCAAAGAAGTTTGCGAAAGTTCAGGATATCTTTGCTTGAGGCAAAACAACAAAGCCTCAGCTCTATCAGCTAAGATGTAATTTTTGTCCTTCCAATCAATGTCATCCATGAGATCTTTTACTTCTTTCCATGATGACTTTGAGTGGCTAAGACAAGCTTTACGTCTCCATGTGTACATTGATGATTCAACCCTGTCTGCTAGATCAAGTGCTTCATGTTCAGAGCTTATTTTGAGACAGTCAAGAAGTTGATCAGGTGAGAACTTGTCTGCAGTATACATGTAGTGGTAAATTGTGTCCCCTAGACTTCCTCTTCCACTCTGAAGAAATTAATGCTTGAAAAAAGCATAGTAAGATTAAATTTCATGCATTTTGATAAACAAATGTGAATGAAAGCATTATATACTAGTAGCATGAAAACAGTTCTTCTGCATTAACTTAACAATCTTGAATTTTTATAACTAATTTCAAGAGAATAAACATAAGATTAATGCATTTCATTTAAGTTGCATGCTACTAGTACCTTATATGAAATTATATCATCGCGTTTTCTACAAGACTCAGCTGCTATTATTGGCTTCCATAAAAGGCTTATGAAATTTGATGATAAATTCCAAGACATTTGCCTTATAGGATCACATTTATAGGAATCCTCAATCACTTGGCAATAGAATTTCAGCTGGAAAAAAAATGCAGACTTATTCTGAGATTTCAAAAGAAACTTTCAGACCAAGACTTTCTGAAAAAATGGAATGATCTTCAACAATAGGTATCAATAAACAATGAGGACTAACCTTTGGAAGATCTTCTATGTATGTTTCTGGAATATCTATTTCATCAAGAATATTGCTATTAATGGCCATTGCTGCTTTATGAATTTGATTAGCACAATCCCTTTTCTCTATAAGGTGTTTCCTTGACTTCTCAGAGAGGCCACCAGGGAGAACACAAGGAACAGGCAACCACCATTTCTCATCTTTCCTTGGAACAATCTTTCGAAATGAGGCTGCGCGTAAGCGAGGTGAACTTGCTGATATGTTCTCTGCATACCAGAATTCAGTATCCTCAAAAGAATCTAATATTTCCTGCAGAAAAAAAGTTCAAGTTTGTCAGCTACAAGAACTTGATGAAAAACTGAGTTCTTACATGCAAGAAGCAGTTGAGGTTTGTCTTACTATAAGCATTGTGTCAAGCTTCTGCAGTGCAGGGAGGTTGACATAGATATCTGACCTTGGCCTGCTTTTCATCATCTGAAAGAGTACATCATATATTTGAGATGACAAACATGTTTTATTAAAGTTAGAGATTAATTTTGACGAACTATTTGTGTAAAATATTTTTCACTGTCAATCAATCATAAATAATTATTTGTATGGCTTTTAAGGTCGACATGATCAAAGTAAAATAATTTCGGTAATCCAATGATTATGATTGATTGACATTGTAAAAAATCTTTACAATGCATATCAATAAAATCCTTTAAGTTATAGTTATCATTTGGGAAACAAAACTCGCCTCAACAATTGTGCCGTCTTCTAAATATTGTGCAGTTGGTGCAAATTCTTGTATGTAATCACACACCGATAAAAGAACCTTCATTTCCCTTTTCCACATGGTTTTCTTCTCAAGCTTCAATGGTTCCAACTTTAAGCTTTGTCCAAATACTGTTGCTGCAGAAATTCCCAACCCAAATATGTTAAAGTACAAATAATTTGACAATCAAATAGCCTTTTTTTTTTTATCAGACTATGGTATTGATAATGTTAAATTATAAAAGAGTTATTACCATAGAGATTGGTAATGGCATTTGAGATTGTAACTGCTGTGGAAACACCTTTCCCTCCACCAGACATGTCTTCTCCAAGCAGAAGCTTTGCAAATCTTTCCTTCATCATTTCAAGTTCACCTGATGTCAACATAATTAAGTTCATTATTGTCTACATAGAATTTTGATATGGAGTCACATGTTCAAATCCTGGAATTAGTCTTTCCGCTTGCACGGATAAGACTGTCATTTGGTGGAAGCCTCGTGCATTAGGTTTCCCTATTGTCTAGATAGCCTATGGGATCAGATACATTAAAATTGGAGAAGTATCATTGTTCAACATGTATCGGACACCGGTACATGTATCAAAATCTTTGTCTCATTTTATTGTACTATGTATCCAGGCTTCTTAGGAATTGTAGACATTCTAAGAGGAGGATTTCACAATCAACTATCCAAACCAACCTATATTCTAAGAGGAAAAAATGTTCTCAAATCTCAAGTAACTATGCAAACAAACCTGAATCCAAGAGATCGTTATCATCAAGTTTAGTATGGATCGAGTTCTTCCGCAGCTTCATTCCTAGCTTGGAAAGACCAGGTTTAATATCCCTCCACTGAGACGGTGAAGGCGAAGGTTCACTAGCATAGCTGCTATCATCTAAAGTGTCTGAGAAATTTGAATTTGATGCATCTGAGCTTGTCCAAACTCTGCAGTATCCAAAAGAATCACCATTCAATGGAGAAAAAGCAGGAGTATCACTCACTGAATGATCCATATCAGAATTTTCACCAAAGTTGGATGATTTATTCATCTTAGTTCAAGAATATGTGATCAATGAACTTCTTTAAAACCTGCAAATATATATAAACATGAAGGGTTGAGTCACAGATTGTGTTTGTTTGTGAACTCTATATTAATTTCAGTAGTTTGTATAAACTATAATCACTTTGGCACATACTATATGATATAAAGCATGACATGAAATTAAAAACTCAGCTTAGACTATAGTAATTTTCATCGAAATCAAACTATAGATATAGAAAACAAAAGTGTAAAAAAAAGGAGATTAAAAAGAAAAAGCAAAAAATTTGAATGTTCTTGTCCTGTAGGAAATAATAAAGCAAAAGCTCTTGAAAACAATGCTGCTTCTATTGAGAGTCCAATAATTCAATGAAAAATGCAGTAAAGGGTTATGAACTAAAAAGAAAAAAGCAATCTTGGACAACTTTCTGATGTTGAAATTGAAACCAAACTGAAATTTAAAACTTCAAAATAAACGGTTCGAGGAAAAAAAGAAAAAGCAGCAACGGTCTCAAACATTCTTTTTCTAATGTTACCTTTTTTTATTTGAATTTGAAGTTTAAACATTAACCAGTTATAACAACGTTTGAAACAGTTCCCTCCCAACTTTACCTTCTCCATTGAAGAATTTCCATGCAAAAGAAAAAAGTTGTGTTTGAACAAAACCAAACAATTTAGAAATGGACAAATTATTATCTAGAGTTCTCTAATCAAAGGCACATGTGTCCGAGACAGACACTGACTAGATAACAACACTTTAATTATATTTAACTAATGCATTTTCTTAAATTATTATCAATATACCAATGTTTAACTTGTCAGTATCAATATTAATATCAATATGACTTATAAGTATATTTAAAGGATAAAAGGGAAGGGACTTGGAAAAAAGTGTAGAACAAGGCATGAAAGGTGTGCATGGTTGTGTAAATAATAGAATTTTTTATTCAGGGGAATTTTAATTTTTGTTTGAAATAAACTCACATTCACAAACACTAAATGCATAGTAGAGGGCTAGTGTACGTTCAAAGTGTGTGTACGAACAAATTAAATGTCCTTGTAGGATGAAGTTTTTTACCATCTCAATTGCACTTAAATAAACTTAGGGAGATTATTATAATTTTAGTGCAAAATTAAAATAATCACACATTTTAAAATACTTTAATTTATATCAAATTATGAATAAATAATATTTCATTTATCTCATAATAATTGTCGCAACTTAAAGAAAAAAATTGTTGCTTTTAATTTTAAATGTAACTTTAATTTTTTTTTTATTAATTTTATCATCTAATTAATATTATATGCATATAAAAATAGTTTAATATAATTATTGTTCTTTTTATTTATCATATTTTTTTAATATACATAAAATGATTAAATACTATAAGGGCCCCAAAAATAAAGCAGCAGCAAAAACAGATCTAGTAGGTGTATACATTACAGAAGTAGGTGTATATAGTTAATATGTTTAGACATGTCTTTTGAACTTAGTTTTGAATTTGAAGTTCCGCAATTAAATACGTTTTTTTTTCTTCTATAATGTCTTTCAATACTCTATTGCCTTAAAAAAAATAAGTTTTGAATTTGAAGTTATATGGTAGGAAGTGAAAAGTTAATTTGCACTATATTTTATCACCAAGAGGCAATCTATGAAAAGAGAAAAAAAAATATTAACATAATTAATTACTAATATTTTTTTATAAAAAAATAATAGATGTTACTTTAGTCAAAATTGTTAGTTTTTAATGATGTTATTTGTTTATTTTAAATTTTAATGACATTTAATTTCCATAATTCTCTTTGGTTTTTTGTGGTAAAAATTCTCTTTGTCTTTCTATTAACGAAATATTATTAAAAAAAAATGCTGTTTTGCACATACATGTGAAGCAAATTATTTCACAAACGACTTTAGCTGTCATGTAATAATTTATTTTAAGATTAAAAAAATAACAAATTAAACTTAAAACTAAGATTCAGAAATAGGATCCTACTTGACAATGAAAGGCACACATGCTAAAAATAATAAAATTGATGGGGAAAATATTAATTAATTCGTTGATAATTAATCTCTGTTAGATTTTATTTTCTTCTTCTTCTTTTATATTTAGTGAGCTGAATTATGAGTAATTATTTAGTGTTTGTGCAGCATATGATATGCTATTCTTTATTCTGAAAATGAAAATTCCCTTGAAGGTGCGAAAACGTGCAAGGTGCAACTCATTTCTCACAATATAGTTTGTCACACTAGTATTTGATTTATTTCGTGGTTGTTTGATGATTGATGACCATCACGAATTAAGACTATATGGTTTCTGTTTTCTTGTGCAATTAATTGATATGTTTGGATGGGTGATATTAGATGGAATAAAGTTAAATGACATCATAATGTACTTTATCAATTTTTTTAAAATTTATTAATGAAATTGAGTCTAACAAAAGATGTTAGACTCTCACAACATGATGAATTCATGTTCAAATCTATATTTAAAAAATATATTTATATTTAATGTTTAATGTGTCTTGAATACAATTATTTTTAATAAAGTAAACTATGGAAAAAAAAAAATTAACTACCATATTTCATTTCATTCTACTTCATTTTATGATGTACAATTGATCCAAGTGAAACCCAATATTAACATTATAGTGCTAAGTCAAAAAAAATGTGGACTTGATTTGTATAAAGTTTGGAGGCTAGAAATGCTACACATCACTTACGATTTATCTCTCACTTTCATCGTACGTACATGAAAAGACCGTTGTATCTTTTTTTTATTTTCAATTATTTGGTATTCAAATTTTTTGAAATTATTAATATTTTGATAAATTCAATTTTTTTTATATCTCTCATCTTATTACATTTCGAAATTCAATTTTAAAATTATTAACATTTCGACCATTATATCTCTCACCTTCAACGTACATGAAAAATTTCATTTTAGAAGTTCCATATTTATCTAAATTTTTTGAAAAATTATATTTTGAAAGTTTTACATTTAATCAAAGTTTTGAATTTTTTTAAAAATTTTTAGGAAATTGCATTTTCGAACAATTTATATTCATCCATATTTTCAAATTTTTGTAAAATTTTTTGAAAAATTGCATTTTAAAAGTTCCACATTCATCCAAAGTTTTGAATTTTTATATAATTTTTTAAAAAATTGCATTTCAGAAATTTTACATTCATTCAAATACTTTTAAAACTTTTAGAAAAAATTGCATTTAGGAAGTTTCACATTCATCCATATTTTTAAATTTTTTTCAATTTTTGAAAAAATTGCATTTCAAATGTTTTGTATTAATTCAAAGTTGCATTTCTAAATAGATAAAATTGTTTTTTCATGTGGTTTGAGGTGAGAGATAAAGATAAAAGGGAGGATGGTAGATTTCTCTTTTTATATCTTCAAAAAAAACCTAGACAAATAGGACCCCAAATCCAAGCTTATAGTCATGCTTCTAAGATGTCTTATGATACAAATACAAAAGGGAATGTTCATTCAACCCCATTTTTTGGGGTTTTTTAATCGTATTTTAGCTTCCGATAATGTGAAATATGCTATCAAATTTTAGATTTTAATAGTATATTTAGAGGTGGGAAGACAAAATCAAAGGTCAAATGAGCATTAATCAATACAAGTACCTAATAACAAAATTGTGAGGACACCACTAGCCATGTGGAGTAACTTGCCAAGTACTATTTAATGGTACACTTCTGAGGTTTCAATTAAGCACTAAAGTCTAAAATCAATCTTAAAAAACCCGACATTGAAAAGTCCTATAATGAATCCCTTAACATTAGGTCTCTTATTGAGATAATTTTTTAAGATTTGATTATTATTTTATTATTTTTTTTGGTCTTAAGTGAATAGATTTATGGGTCTAATATTTTATCAATTGAAATTTTTTTAAAAAATATTTTTAAATTTATTTTTTTTTTTGAAAAAATAGAGTTTTTTTCTAAAAAAAATAAAATCAATCTTTTTATTTTCTTCAAAATTTAGAGAAATTTTTTAAATCATTTGAAACTTTTTTTTGAAACAAATTAAAATTTTAAAAAAATCTTAATTGAAATATAAATTTGAAAAAATAGGTCTATGGATCCACTTAACCAACACGGGACTCTTTAACTTTGGTGTTTCCTCTAGTAAGACCTTTTTAGTTATGAATTTTTTTGGATCCTCAAACATATGGGATACGTGTAATAATTAGTGAGGTGATGAAACTGATACCTTTATATACTATACATACATCTCAAGCATAGGTTTTTTTTTTTTTTTCAGTTGAGTTCGAACTTTGATTGATATAATTTTTGATCAAATTTTACTTATCTCCTAAACAAACTTCAGATTACTAGAATCTAATTTTTCCAAAATATGAACAATTAAAAACAAAAAGCAAAAAATAGAAAGTTAATGAGTTTTTGACAAATTAAAACAAATACAATACAACCAACATTAGAAAAAAGAATGATACAGCTACAACCAACTTAATGGAATATAAGAGGTAGATATTTAAATCTCTATTCATTTTGTTGGGGTTTGATTCCTATGGAATGCACATGAAAAAAATATATTCTTACTCTCTAAAATATAAACGAAAACTGGTTGAAGAATGCAGATATACTTAGTCTAATATTTGGAACAAATACATTAATATTTTTGACTTATTTTTACTTATATTTTAGATTGAAGTAGTGTGATAGAAGAAATTAATACTTTAAGTTGATCTAAGTCTCTCAGATAATAATCTCTATAGTAGTAGAGAAGGGGTATTTTAATTTATAAAAAAACAATAAAATACATTAAGAAGAGACCCTTAGTATCCTTAATGTGTGTATTTCTAGCCAAAAAATAAGAATAATAAACAAATATTTAATTAGTCATTAAGCAATGAGCATATAAAAGCAATGGCTTTCTTATATTAAGAGATAAATGGGATCACAAACTAGAGTTACATAATTCGTTAGTAACCCCGAGTACCGGTTCGCGGTACTTTTGCAAACCATTGTAGTAATATATTGCCACGTACTCATGTACTATTGTGGTATAAGCACAGATACAATTACTCTATTATCAAGAATTGTTGTACTTATATAGATAACTCAACTTCTAGTATTTTAGAAACAACCGATGTGGGACTACTTAGAATTGTTGTACTCATATAGATAACTCAACTTTTAACATTTTAGAAACAATCAATGTGGGACTAGTATTACAAATTCTTCCATTTTTTACATAACTCAGTACTTTCACTTTTGTGTTAAGACCATTAATTTTTTTTGTTTTTTATTTTAAGATACCGATTTATATATTAAAACGTACCACGAACCGCTGCGTACCAACTATGGATACCCCCCACGTACCGAATACTTTGAAGGTTACGCACCACGTACCCGAACCCGTACCACGTACCAAAGAGAATTGCGAACCAGGTGACTATGGCACAAACCTCTTTATTCATAACCTTGTCAATTTTGAGGAAAATTTTAAAGTCAATAAAGGATACTGATTCAATAATGTTGCATGTATAAACACAATAAATAACATGGCAATTTGATTATGCAAAATTCTGTTTACATCATATATAGCTTAATGCTTTAAATATTTTTGAAGAAAAGGGAGAATGAGATAAAAGGAAACATCCATGGAAAACACTTAATTTTTTATTTTTTTATTTTTTGTTCTTAGAAGGTAGGAACAATGAGTTCATTGAATCATTGTTGTTCCTATTAATATGTAGTAGAATAAAAAAACTTGTGTGTCTTTCCTTATCTATCCTTTTATAAATTTGTCTCTGTCTGAAAAGCAATGCTTTGTTCTTTATTTGGTACAACAAAATATCAGCAAGACCACATAGGTGTGCATTAGTCCAAAATGGAATAATAAATAGCACTTAGGTTTGTTGGATGAAAGTGGAAAGAATTATAAATTATTCAAACTATTAAATAAGGTTTGTTATTTCTATTTAACCATCATACCAACCATACAATACCTGTGAAACCAAATCTTAATTGAAATAATCATTAATCCCAGCAAAATCTCTAATAGTGAAACCAACTTTTTCAAATCTTCCTCTTTCATTATTCTCTCTAAATTTCAAATAGTCCAAACACACAAATGGCTTATACTTCCTCTTATTTCCTTGTTCAACAACTTCATCAGGTGCCAAAATCACTTTTTCATCCTCAAAGCACCAAAAGAATGCCAGTGAAAACCTATTGACAGGTTGCTTCAAAACAACTCTATGTTCTGAGGATCTTAACTTGTCATTGCTCCAAGCTTGAAGCATATCACCTATGTTCACAACTAGTGTTCCCTCAGATGGAAAAATATTTATCCAATCTCCTTCATTTGTTCTCACTTGAAGACCTCCAATTTCATCTTGATACAAAATTGTTATACAACTCATGTCAGTGTGCATTCCAAGCCCCTCAACTTGATCTTCCATTTTTTCATGAGAAGAGTAATTGTTTATCCTTAAGTAACCATGACACTTGTTGAACTCAGAATCATAAAACTTCTTCTCAATACCATATCCTAAACTCATCAACACAAGCTTTATAATTTTCTTAGATAAATCCTCCATCTTATTGCCATATTCTTGTAGTATCTCACTAATCAAATTCAAAACATAAGTATAAAACCATTAAATAAAGAATTTAATTCATATAAATTGTTTGTATAAATATTTTTTACAGTAATCATCAGATCATTGAAAATGTTTTACTTATATCTTAATTGTTTCTAAAGTCACACATACGATTAGTTTTGATTATCAGTATTAAACTGTTAGATAAAATCAGGCATAGGAAAATATATCAAATAGGTAAAAGTGAAAGGTTAATGAGATACCAATGTGCTTATTATGTTTTTACCTGAATTTTGAATCCTGTTTGTCAAAGAGGATATCTGCAGAAGTTTTAGCAGAAACATAAAAGTTTGGTCCATTAACTCTTAGGCTCTCAAAGAATGGAGATGCAATGAAATGAGGTGTGTAAGATTTCAAAGATGAGAAAGGACCAAGTCTAAGTTTAGTGTCAGAAGGGAGGCTGAAGAGATGTTTTGATATTGAATGAAGCTGGCTACAAAGATCTTTGGAGATTCCATGGTTGATTATGTGGAAAAATCCCCAAACTTTGCTTGCTTTAGAAAGAGAGGATAAACAAGATGGCTCTAAAGTTTGAGAAATGTCTAAAATTGGAATGTTAACATGAGATTTGGAGTTAGACATCATGTCTATGATTTGAACAAGAGATGTAATTTATTGGCACAAAAAATTTGGTTTACTTAATATATGCAGAATGGATCAAACAAATAGACATAAGACAGAATGTATAGGAAAAGTTTGGTATACCATTTTTGTCAATGAATGAGAGATTGTGCTACCAAAGATATATTGCAAAAAGATAAAAGTAAAACTAAAAAGTTAGTGCTTTTGTGTAGTAGTATCATTTGGATAAGACCAAATGAATGAGGAAATTAATTAGTCATTGGTGTAAAGTGTAAACCTAAATGATTATGGGGAATCATGAGTCTATGACCTTAACAACCATCATGTGCCTACCATTTTGAAAAGGCTATTAATAGAAGGGAAGCATCAACAAGGGTTGAAAATTATGTCACTAAAAAGTGCACACTTTTCTCAGTATTTTCTAAAATGGGTGTATTGACATATTTGTGCTAAGTGTGTAGCAATTCAATTTCCTAAATTCTACTTGGACCTCCAAATATTGATTTTCAAAGCATATCTTTTTTGAGCCTCAAGAGGGCCTATGCCAAAAAAAATAAGTTGAGCTGCTAAACATATTTTAATAATCATAAGCTTTGATTTTACATGCATATCAACTATCTAAATATAAGTAAAGAAAATAATAAAATATCCTATCCTCAATTCCAAGATCAGTAAGAAAATTCTGAGGGTCAGTAAGTATCATTGTTTATAAACAACACAAGTCTATTTTGAAACTTTATTGTCAGCCTTATATATTTCATAAAGAAGATAATCAAGATTTAGGTTTTTTTTAACTTAGAAATCAAATGTTTTACCATTGTTCCATCCAAATACAATAGGGATCATATAAATCAATATCTAAAAGCAGCATGTCATTGAAACTCAACAGTATCTACTATCTACAGATTGGAGAGGACATATCAAATGCCTAAACTGTATAAATTAGACTAAGTGTGAGAATAAACACTTGGAATGCAACATGCAAAACATGGATAAGCTTCTAAGTTCTAGCTTCATCTTAGATGCTTGGTAAGCAGCAGTACTCCACTATGACAACCTGATCAGAATAAGCCTGTATGTCCACATGGATAAAACAGACAAACAAGTGATGAATCCAAAGTTATTATTATTCATTTAGCAAGCATAAAAGGATACAATACAATTTCATACATTGTCATGAAAAACTAATAATTTATATGGATCATGAAAATTTCAATGATGTGTATGAACTATTAAATACTAAATACATGAGGAATTTCCAAAATATATTTGGAATTATCTAATAGTTATATTAATGTAGTAAAACTAAATAACTTAATGTATCACTTGGTGAAGTGGTTGTTTGGATTTAATTTAAATCAATGTATTTGTTAAGTTACCAAATATTACAATCTTTCTCAAGAGTTGTTTTCTTTCACCAATTGATATTAGAGATACTTCAGAGGCATAAAAAACAAGACAAAATTCATATTACATGAGTCAAGATTCTGTCAAATATATATATATATATATACACACACGCATTGAAATTTATTTGTGCAACATTCATCATCAACAATTTTATCATATTCTTGATCAAGATTTGCAGCATATTCCCCACAAAAGATCCAACATTAAATACACCAATTTTTCTATTACTACTTTTTTATTTATATTTTATTTAAGAATAGTACTTTGATACACTAGATTAATACAGTTAATGTGATTTACTATTAAATCCTATTGTTGCTACAACATAGGTAAATCGCAAACCTAAGTAACTGACACGTCAAATTATAAATCGCAACATAGATTATTCCCATGAAATTATCTCGGTGGGTTGCACATGTTTTCAATACTAATTACCATATAAATGGCAACGTGACGAAGCGGGGGCGAATTTTCCTTTCTCCACTCCCGCATCCGACTAATCGGAGAAATTTGCACTTGGCCCCGTTTTTAGTGGGTGTGAAATTTAGACCCTCTATCTCCGTCCGCAACGGGTTTTGAATTTATTCGCTCAAACCTACACCCATTCATATATATAAAATTATAAATTTTAAAATTATGTCTATTATAATTAATATAATAAAATAATTATTATTAGACAATAATAAAATTATAAAATATTTTTATACAAATGAGATTTTAACTTTTAATATTTAAAAAATATTATATATTCAATATATACATGTATATAAAATTTAAAAATTAAAATATTATTATTAGTGGAGCGGATTCGAGTACAGGGTGGATATCAACACATTTGTATCTGTCCCTGCACCTGAATTTTAATTCTAGAAAAAATTTGCACTTGCATCCAATCAAAACGGGTTTTTTCTCGCCTAAATCAAGACAGTTTCGAGTTGGTATCCACAAATATGAGTTATCTTATCATCCCTAAATATCAATGTAGTCATGTATCAATAATTCAAGATGAATGTTTTAGCAATTGCATTTTAAACCAAAATACATCAAAACTCAGAGATTTATCAAAGAAATATGTTTTAGGAGTTAGAAGCAAACCAAAAGAGCAAGAAAAGAAAAACACAAGTTTCAATAGTTAACAAAGTAAACATTTAGGTTCTTAATACATCAGGTTCTCAATACCCCAAATACAACATTTATTAAGATAAAAAGAAATATATGTGAAGATTATTATTATTAGTTACTTATTCCAAGGGTAGCAAAGAGAAGCACTTGGAGATAGAATCCAACATGGTCCTGTTTCCTTTACAAACCAATTACAGGGATCACACACATTATAATCTCTACTTGCTATGTATATATCAAACCAATGAAACCCACCATCCCATTGGAAAGAACAGGAGAATTGTGTGTGGCCAATAATACTAATTATAAAATTCCAACCAAAACTAGCACCAACGAAGGGTTAAAGTCTTGTTATCCAAATTGTTTGCAACATCTACATGCACTCCAATGCCATTGTGTACCGATAGTAATGTCAATACATATAGCAAAATAAATTTTTGAGTGAATAGAGACATTAATTATACCTTTAATTTTTTTTAAGGAGATAATCTTTGTTATATGAAGATTAAAATTATTGTAGGAAGAGAATCTTATATATAGAAGTTTTTAGGAAATAATATATAAATATAAAAAAATTATACATTTATTAATATATTTTGACATTATTAAATGTACTATTTTATTGTGTATAACATAATTGATAATCATTTGTTAAAAAATAATAAAAAATATCCATGGTATCTGAACCTATTTACTACACCTCATTTTTTATTTTATATTTGTGTTTTGCATTTAAAGAGTTTATATATTTTATTTTATAAATGAATTTTTATCTGGACTATCATATGAAAACTGTTAATTTTTTATTTGCACAAAGTATTTTTAATTTATTTGAAATATAAAACTTATATTTTGAAAAAATTAATAAAATATAATTCAGAAACAATAAAAAAATAATGTTAAAATTCATATATTTAATACATTTTAAAGATTATTATTATTTAAAAAAATAATAATTTTTGTTTTGTTTTAACTTTGTGATTTTCATGATAATGAATCATAGTAATTTAGAATTCGGTTGCGAGATAAGTAAAGTCTAAATAAAATATGTTTACGACAACAATCAAATTCAGACACTTTATTTTTTATTTCTATAGTTTTGAAGATGTGAATATAATAATGTAATATCTTTTAGTGGATCAAAATATTTTGGTTTAAATATATTTTAAGTTCTTATAAATATAATAATTTTTAATTTTAGTTTCTGTAAAAAATTTTATTTGAATTTCATCTCTATAATATCATAAAATTTTATTTTTGGTTAACATCAATTGGAAGTTACAAAATACGTTAACTCACAAAGAAAAGTGAATCAAACGTTTAAATATGTTTTTTGTTCCGGTAAATATAACAATTTTCTTGGATTTCATCCTTGCAATATCCAAAAACTTTATTTTTGATCATCAACGTCAAATGTACGTTACAAAAACGTAAGTTGACAAATAGAAAAAAATGTGGACCAATCGTAGCACTACAATGAGAATATTAATTTAAATATTAGAATAATTTTTATTTATTTTTTAAATATTATTTCAGTTAAATTTGTTTAGAATAATTATTTAAATTTGTATTCTCATGGGAGCTTGTATACTTATTTAATTAGAAACAAATATATAAATTATTTTTATTTGTTATTTAAATATTGTTTTAATTAAATTTATTTAGAAAATTAGTTAAATTTGTATTCTCATTATCGTTTGTATACTTATTTTATTATAAATAAGTATACAAATTATTTTTATTTATTTAAATATTGTTTTGATTAAATTTGTTTAGAATAATTATTTAAATTTATATTCTACGTTTTCCTTTGACAATTAAAGTTTTTGTAACATCTACTTGACGTTAAAAACTAAAAATAAATTTTTCTTATTAAAGAGATGAAATTCAAATAATTTTTTTACATTAACTAAAATTAAAAAGTGTTATATTTACAGATATCAAAAATATATTTAAATTCTATATTTTTTATATTTCAAAACCATAAACATAAAAATAAAAAAATAAAAAAGTGGAGAAAGAGACATGGAGAGGATACAAACTCAAAGATTAGGATAGTTACAGTTAAATTTGTTGAATTATGCAAGCGGGAGTTTTTAGATTGCTTTCCAAAGTTCTTAACACAATTAACATACTTAAATGTTATAACAAAACAACAACTAAAAAATTTAAACAAAGTCTCGAGTTGTCTTCTAAAAACTATTTCTTTACAAGAAACTATTTTATCATTCTGTTTCTCAATATCCCAAATACAACATTTATTAAGATAAAAAAAAAATATATGTGAAGATTATTATTATTAGTTACTTATTCCAAGGATAGCAAAGAGAAGCACTTGGAGATAGAATCCTACATGGTCCTGTTTCCTTTACAAACCAATTACAGGGATCACACACATTGTAATCTCTACTTGCTATGTATATATCAAACCAATGAAATCCACCATCCCATTCAAAGGAACAGTAGAATTGTGTGTGGCCAATAAGACTAATTTTAAAATTCCAACCAAAACTAGCACCATGATGGAGAAGTTGAGCTCCAAGATCATCATCTCGTGATTTGCAATGAAGAGTTAAGTCTTTATTGCTATCCAAATTGTTTGCAACCTCCACATGCACTCCCAGGATATTGTGTACAGATAGTAATGTCAACACATATAACAAAATAATTTTTTGAGTAAATAGAGACATTATACCTTTAATTAATTTTTTATGAAGAGGATAATCTTTCTTGTATGAAGATTAAAATTATTGTAGGAAGAGAATCTTATATATAGAAATTTTTAGGAATAATATATAAATATAAAAAATGTATACGTTTATTAATATATTTGACATTATTCAATGGTAATATTAGATTGTGTATAACATAATTAATAATTATTTGTTATAAATAGTAAAAAAATGTCCATGCTATCTGAACCTGTCTACTACACCTCATTTTTTATTTTTTATTTGTCTTTTGCATTTAAAGAGTTTATATAGTTTATTTTATAAATGTGTTTTTATATGAACTATCATATGAAAACTGTTAACTTTTTATTGCACAAAGTATTTTTAATTTATT
>JBBPBT010000151.1:11346036-11356446 GCA_037974875.1 Cicer bijugum | reverse complement strand
ATATCATAATTTTAACTAACTACACTCACTGTTTTATTAAAATAAACAAATTAATGAATTTATTAATAATTTTTTTTATAATAGTTAATTCTAAATTAATAATATTTAAATAAATAAAAAAATTGTTAGATTATATAAATTCGAAATAACATTTTCAATAGTTAAATTATAATGACTGAAATTTGAAATTTGTGAAATTTGAGATAATAAAATATTATAATAATAAGAATTATAATTTAAAAGTTACAATAATATTGCAATAAACAATAAAAATGCAAGATTAATAAAAATAAAATCCTTGAGTAAAAAAATATAAAAATAAAAAAAATATATTTATTATAGAATTTTTAATTTAAATTATTATAAAATTAAAAAAAGAAATTTAAAATACTATAGCATATATATCTAAGAGTTATTGAACGAAGACATCTTTGTTGAATAATTTAATATTATTGGTTTCCGGTAATGAGAGTGAAACGATTGGAGAGAGAAAACCCGGGCAGTCCCGCTCAAGAAAAAGTTTAGTTTTCTTACTGCTTTACTAAACACTAAACAAAAACTTTTCTCACTGCTCATCTTTTTTTTTTTTTTTTTTCCTTTTCAATTTTCTTCTCTGATACAAAAGGCGTTCATATCAACAAATTAATACAATCCATTTTCTCTGTCTAATGGCGAGAGAAGAAGGTCACTGAACCTCTCCTACTCAATTTTTATTAAATCTCTCCAAAACACTTTTCCTGATTTCTTCATTGTGCTATTTTACTTTTATTTATTATTATGCGTTTTCATCACTCTCTTTCATCTTGTTTCAGTGTTCGAGTTTCTCGGCTGCGTTCCTCTGCTTCAGAGACTTCCTAGATCATCTTTACGGAACATATCTCAACTTGTTATTGTCAAAAACTATGGTAAATTACTAATGAGATTTTAGTTTTCATAATTTTACCTTGTTTCATTTTATTTAATTAATGCAATCAGTTATGAGTAAAGATGTTTGGAATTCAATTAATATTTTGGTCATGCAGTGGTGTTTTTTCGTTTTTTCTTTTTTTTTTTTTTTGTTATTGTGTTTCCAGTGTTTTAGAAAATTTTTAGTTTAAATAATTTTGAAAATTGATTCAAGAGATGTTTGATTTAGGGAAAAGATGGTTGATGAACTGTTGGGACCAGGATTTTCTACTGTAGTTAATACACAGTGCAGTTTCATGCAGTAGTTCATCTCGGTTTTATTTTATATCAGACAGTGTAGATCAACAATCAAATTTACTGTGTGAAACAATTCAGCCGTCAATCAAAATCAGACGGTTGAGAGCTGTAACTACTTAGATGCAGTTACATCAGGGAATCCTGTTCCGAACTGTTGAGTTCATTAATGTTTTCAATTCTTGAATAATTGGTTCTTGTGTAGAGCCGGGAGAGTATGTCGTTCGTGAGGGAGATCCTGGAGAGGGTCTTTACTTCATTTGGGAAGGAGAGGTATGTTTTTTTTTTAATTTTTATTCATGTTATATTTCAGGATTGAAAGTAGTGTACAAGTGTTACTGGATTGCCTGTGGTAATGTAGAGGTCCAATGATGGTGAAATGGGGTGTTAAGATTTTGTTTATGCAGTATTGTTTCTTTGAAATTTTACAGTTTTGTACGTTGTGTTTGGTTTCCTGGTTTGCAGGCTGAGGTTATTGGATCTGGTCTTGCTGATGATGAAAATAATATAGAGTTTCAACTGAAAAGGCATGACTATTTTGGTTTTGGTAATGAACTTCATTCTTATGCAGCTATGTTGAAAACTGTTCTTTATTTTGAAGTGTTTTCCCTTCATTTCAAAAGGTTTAGGCTTGTTGGGTGTTTCTGTCGTCATGATTTCATTATTCTTAATTATGTGTGTTAGAATAATCAATATTTAGAAATTATCTCGTAAACTAAGTTATTAAAGTGTCCATGCTTTGTTCATATATCATTTTTGCATCTTAGAATATTTATGATATTTTAGGCGTGGTTTCTCGTTTTTGTAACATTGTCTGACCCGTTTCCTTATTTAATTAGTATCATAAGTTTATTACTAGACTACTAATATGAATAGGTTTTGGTGGTCTTGAATTTGAGACATCATATCCACAAGAGAAAGTAGTTTTATCATACCTGTCCTTCTAATTTCAGCAATATTCTGCACTGGAATATGAAATTAGTTAAAATTTATTTACTCATACAAATGAGGTTTTGCTGGTCTAAAATACATAGGTTTTGTTTGATAGCCTTGTGAATGAGCAATTACAGAAGACTAATGTGAACTTTCAACTTGCAGGTTTATCAAATGCAGTTCACCATGCTGATGTGGTAGCTTTGACCAAGGTTTCTCTTTTTGCTTTCTTGTCCTACTCCCTTCCAATATAACTGTAAATAAAATGGTTTTTTCTCGATCCTAAACCAACTTTTTTTTTTGTTTGCTATGCCAGCTATCCTGTCTAGTGCTGCCCCATGAGCACTTGATACTGTTGCAGCCAAAGTCTATCTGGAGTGCAGAAAAAACTCTTGAGACATGCTCGCCTGTGGAGCATATATTGCATTTGGAACCAATTGAGGTACCTAACAGACATTATATATTATATAATTGATATATGGTACTAGAAGAGGAAAAATTATTGTCCTGGTTTATCTTTGATAATAAGTAGTAAAACTTTCCTATAATTAAGTCTTATATCTTTCCACTCTTTCTCTTTGGAAGGTAGATATTTTCCAAGGAATAACACCTCCAGATGCTCCAAAATTTGGGAAGGTGTTTGGGGGACAGTTAGTTGGACAGGTATGAATATGATAAAAAACTATCTTCTTCATATAGCACTTTCTAAGGTTAGACTTCTTATGAGATAATATGTCAATCCCCAGGCACTAGCTGCAGCATCAAAGTCTGTTGATTGTCTAAAAGTTGTTCATAGCTTACATGTGTATTTTCTTCTTGCGGGGGATTTTAACAGTAAGCATGTTTAATCTCTGAACTTTGTGGACAGTGCTCCGATGTAACTCCCTTTTCTCTTTTCCCCCTACTTCTTTTCCTTGCTTTTAAGATCCATTTTTCTCTTCTCTATCCACCTGTTAAATTGTTTTAGAAAAGCAAGTTTTCTTTGTACTTTATTTATAAATTACATTTGCAAGTGGCTATGTTTTATTTTTGGTTGGCAGTTTCAAAGTTTTGTTCTTGGTGAATCTCACTCCTGGATTTTCTTCACCTTATTCTCTTTACTGTTGTGTATGTTTGTTTTGGTAGAATAGCTTCAACTATTTATATTTTGCTTAAATGACACTGAGAGACGAGAAATCCATAGATACTCCTGGAAAACCAAATTTTGAGACATGATGTGAATAAAACAGCTGATTGACTAATAGATCATAATCCATCTAAAGGCAGGGGTGGCAAAATAATTCATGTATCTACTGTCCAACCAACCTATTCATACATAAATCCAACCCAGCCCATCCGATTGTCAAAATAAGAAGATATGGATTGAGTTTGGTTGAATTCATTATATTGATGAATTGACTTAAGATTTAAGAAGCATGATTTCGTGCTTAGACTCATCTATTGGATCAGCTGACATCATTTCATTGAGAAGCACACTTTCATCATAGCTTGAACAGCCATGGTGCAATATAATGTGAGGATTTCCAGTTGATGATATTATGATAAAATCCACCAATATTTTTTCCTTTCCTATTTCTTCTCTTATAATATTAAATTTATTGACATTGACAGTTGACGCCATTGTTTGCCTAGGTTCACGTGTTTCAATTTTATAGCCAGAATTATTTTTCTTTAGATTCTTTGTTTAGTTTTTATATTTCGTGTTGAAAAATGATAATGTACAAATACAGGTTGCAAAGTTTATTTCGTTTTTAATTCATTATTTGTCTGAATTTCTCTTTCTGTTAGCTTGCCAAAGTAGAGAGAAAATGATAGAAACCACAATTTTATTGATTAGAATTGATGAGCTCTGAAGCTCTTACAATGCTGGAAATCTGATAATGCAGAAAAAAGAACTAAACTAGAGTTCTAAGTACTCCTAAACCAGAGCAAAATTACTCCTAACCAGAGAAAGAATTCCCCTAATTATTTCTTAGAATATTTTCTGAATATGTTTTCTTTTTCCTATTCCCTCATTCTTATAACATAAAATAAATTATATTATTAATTAGCTTTTATTCCTTCCATTCATCATTCTTGAAACTGAATGTCTTTCCCACTTCCCTTCTTTAATGGAATATCAATAGAATAAGAGACATTGTTACTAGCTTTTATTCCCTCCATCCATCATTCTAGAAACTGAATGTGTGTGAAGTGTGACTTGGTTGAGTGGGCCCTACTCTTTGGGCCCTCATTCCTCTTAATTTGCAGCGAGTGTTCTATCATTGCCGTCAGCTTCAAAATGAGTCTTGTCCTCAAGGCTAACATTAAGACATTGATTTCCCAACTGATGGTTTCCTTAATTCAGAATATGGAAGTTGCTTAGTTCCCCGATTGCGATTTTCGTGGTTCCCCCGTCGCTCCTCATTGTCATTTGTTTGTGTTTGGTATTGATTAAGGTTGCATCCTTGCATGCTCAATTCCGGGTTAGGATTTGACCCAGTTAGAGTATTTCTGGATTGGGTTCCCCCAGAACTTGCATTTCCCTTGTTTGGGCCCGGAAAAAAACTCAGTCCAGACCCATTTCTATTAGTAAGCCCATGACTTCCTTCTCTTCCCCCTTTCCAGTTTCGCGAACGACCTCCACCTCCGCATCCTCTGTAATTTACCCTGGGTTCCCCCAGAACTTGCATTTCCCTTGTTTGGGCCTGGAAAAAAACTCAGTCCAGACCCATTTCTATTAGTAAGCCCATGACTTCCTTCTCTTCCCCTTTCCAGTTTCGCGAACGACCTCCACCTCCGCATCCTCTGTAATTTACCCTGTAACTGTTTCAACATCACGAGCCAATCTCACCGCCTCCACACGTGTCTTAGGATTGAAGGCCCTTACTCGTAGACGTACCTCTGGTTGGAGGCCACCCAAAAAATACCCAAGGTATTGTTCTTCGGGGAGACGCATAACCTGGGAAGAGAAATATTCGAAATCTAAAATGTACTCTTCCACATCCAGTTTGTTGAAGATCTTTCAATTCTTCAAATGGATTATCGCTCTTTCTTCCTCAATATCTCTCAATCAGCGCTTCCTTCAACTTTAACCATGTGAGATCATCCTCCGTTTCAAATAGAAGATTAAACTAATGAATGGTTTCTCCTTCCATGCTAATTTTCGCCAAACGAATGTTCACTTCTGTACCTCAAATGACGGCAGCTCCACCTTCTTCACTTCCATCTTGTATTCCGTAATTGGCTCCTCAGTTATCTGCAACATCCCAGGTGTAGGCCGATTCAATAGTTTTGCAAATTCTGTCAAAATAGCATGACGAAATTCATCCATGGTTTGACGCCACTAAACCTTCCATCTCAACCATTCTTATCTCCAAAGCCTCAACTTTGTTAGACATTTTCGGTGACATTCGATTTCGCTAGCTTCCATCTCTATCCGGCAGGTCGGACCAATGATAGAAACCACAATTTTATTGACTAGAATTGATGAGCTCTGAAGCTCTTACAATGCTGGAAATCTGAAAATATAGCCAGGGTTCTAAGAACTCCTAGACCAGAGCAAAATTGCTCCTAACCAGAGAAACAATTCCCCTAATTATTTCTTAGAATATTTTCTGAATGTCTTTCCCTCTTCCTATTCCCTCATTCTTATAACATAAAATAAATGACATTATTGATTAGCTTTTATTCCTTTCATTCATCCTTCTTGAAACTGAATGTCTTTCCCACGTCCCTTCTTTAATGGAATATCAGTAGAATAAGAGACATTGTTACTAGCATTTATTCCCTCCATCCATCATTCTAGAAACTGAATGCATGTGAAGTGTGTGACTTGGTTTAGTGGGCCCCACTCTTTGGGCCCTCATTCCTCTTAATTTGCAGTGTTCTATCAGAAAACTTAAAAAAGATAGAAAAATTGTAGCGAGAAAAAGTTGTAGAGGGATAAAAGTTTCCAAAGAGAATGAAAGCTTATGGAGAGAAGTAATTTTACAGTTGAGTTGGATATCCATCCATAAAAAAGTCATTACTGGATGGGTTGGATCATTTTTAATAAATAGGTCATGGATGGATTGAATTTTTTTAATGCATATTAAAAGATCATAAATGGATTAATAGTTTATTTATGATCCATCCATTATATTTAAATGCAAAATATCTAAACTATCCATTAAACACATGCAATTCATTATCATCATTCACATACTATGTGTTTTATGAGCACTGTTAATTCATCTATTTGTTTGAAATCGTGAAAATGTTATACAATGTGTGCACTTTCCTATTCCAGTACCAATTCTATATAAAGTTAAGCGTCTGCGTGATGGGAAGAGCTTTGCTACAAGGAAAGTAGATGCAATTCAAAAGGGAAATGTCATATTCACTTTGCTGGCTTCATTTCAGGTAATCCTCATTTTCTTGAGTTGGAGTTAGATAAATTTTCAGTTATTTTAATGTATTTATTTGTTTAGCTGCGATCGGGTCAAGTTATACACTCTGTATTTCATTTATTCATTTTCTTATCATTCTTAAATGAATACAGTATGATAACAGAAGATTTTAGCATTAAAGACAAGCAGTTATCTTTAACTTCATATGTTTCAAATAGTAGTTACTGCTGGGAATTAAAAGATGAAATGCCATTTGGAGGACCATCCTGATAGTGCAACTATATGAAATGATATCCCAATCTTCTGTTTTCTTGGTATGAAAGGCATTTATATATACTTGGGTTGTGCTTGATTGGATTCAGTCCTGCCATGGATAGGAATTTTGATGCACTATCACCAATTAATAAATGAGATGCTGTCTAGCATTGTCAATTCAAATCATTAGAATATAAATCTATGACGAGTTTCCCTTTTTTGTATCAGTTATTTTTCAGAAAAAACTATAGGTCAGTCAAACCAATAAGAGTTATTTAAATGTAAACAATCTCTCTTTGAACTTTATGCATGATAGGGAATAATGATGTCATTTGATCTATGTCGCCTACACTATGTTAGACATCTTATTAGTGAACAATGATTACGGCAGTGATGGGTAGTTATGTATTTATTATATGTCAGTTATGTTGTTTATTTTTAGGAATAAATATCTAGTGGGATAAGGCTCGGTGCAGTTGCAGTATAAGTTTTTCATGATTGCAAAGTATAACATGGTTGATGTACTTTTGTCTTCAGTTGTTTTCATTTTATTGGTATGCGTTCTTTTAGCATATATGCTCTATTACTAGTTGAGAAATTCTATTTTGCCTTTGAGGTATATTTACTTTTGTTGTTACCTAAATTCTACAGAAAGATGAATTAGGATTTGACCACCAGGAAGTGTCAATGCCATCTGTCCCTGACCCAGATGAGGCAAGTAACAGAGTTATATTCAATAGAAAAGGCCAAGTGCTGCTAGGAATTTTGGACTAATAGATTTTGCTCTGTTATAGCTTGTATCAATGGAAGAGTTACGAGAGCAACGTCTTATTGACCCTCGTCTTCCAAGGTAAGATTTATTATCCTGCTTGATGCAATAATTTTCTATACTTGTTTATTTTTTATTTAGATTCAATTCTTGATAAGTGTGTGTCTGTATAATGTTTTTCTGTGCCATATTTACAAATTTGGTTGCTTCAGAACTTACCGGAACAAAGTTGCTACAGCTGAATTCATTCCCTGGCCCATAGAGATACGATTCTGTGAACCTAAACCTGCAACAAATCAGACCAAATCTCCTCCTAGGTTAGCTGGGTGCTCTATTCCAATTTTTGCTTACATTACACCAGTATTTTATGCTATTTTTTATGAAAGATTTGGAAGGAGGAGAAAGAAAAGCATCGGGATAACTTTTAGGAATGCAGCAATCCTGTGCCTTCCTTTCTCTGTAAATCATTTTCACATAGCCTTGATATCTGGGATTCTTAATGGTACTACATATTATCTAAACTATCTAAATTTGAATGTAGTTTGAGATACTGGTTTAGAGCAAAGGGAAAACTGTCAGATGATCAGGCCTTGCATAGGTACATATTTTTTATTTACTGTTATTCTGGTTTCAAATGGTTTAGCAAAATTGGCAAATGCATGAACTGGGAGGGCTTTTACTGATGTTCTAAACTGGGATCATTGGGCTTGAAATTGTTGAGTTTATATGAAAATTTGTTGTCATGGAAAACTTTGTTATGAGAAAGAACTTGATTTGAGAATTTGTGAAAATGGAGATTGTGGAGAATTCTATTTTATTGTATGTATGCATCTAAGTTGAACCTATATCAAGGACCAAATCACAAAAGCTTAAGTTTCGAGTTATTAGGTGAATACACATGACTGATTTGATATCTAACAAGTTCACTTAGCAAGAACCCTTTTGAGCTTATAGTTTATGGATTCATAGGCCCATTTTACTTTGCTGACATTCAACTCTTAAATAGAAGAATGGGGAGGCAAGGATCATACTTATAAGTTGTAGCCACTTGGACAAGTGACTCTGATCCACATTGAGACCAACTATCCAAATAGTAAAACAATCAATGGTATTATATCTAATAATCTGTGTTTGGTTTGTATTGCAGGTGTGTGGTGGCATTTACTTCAGATCTATTATTTCTTCAAGTAAGTATGAATCCCCACCGCGGGAAAGGCTTAAAGATGCGCGGTGTGAGTTTGGACCACTCGTAAGTATGACAGTCCTTTTGGCTTGTACGATAGGTTATTTATTATTTATTAAAATAATAACATGAGGCATACCTTGCAAGTTTTCAAGCTTTCTAGCATATTGTTTTATGTTTTCTACTTGTATTTTTATTTTTATTTCAGTGTGTGGTTTCACAGACCTTTAAGAGCTGATGACTGGATACTATTTGTGGTAAGTGTTTTCATTATTTGGAGAAAGTCTCAGACTACAACAATAAAATTTGCGGTAAAAACATTTTTTAGGAACAATTAAACTACTCAAGTAGATTATTATGTCTATAAATGGTTACTCATTAACCACATTTTGCATATCAATAGCTAGTTGAGTGGTTGACTTTTCCTAAAGTTAAAGTATTTTCACAAATTTGTGTGTGTGTTTTGACTATGTTAATACACCCAATCCAATTTGTTCTACAGATCTTTGGTCCTAGTGCCTTTAATGCGCGCGGCTATGTTACAGGCCAAATGTTCAATAAAAAAGGAGAGGTAAAGGATTACCTGTTCACGTCACTTCATCTATTACCTCTATCTTTCTTGGCGCAGTGCAATTCTATATAGGGCTCCTTTTCCTTCCTTTTCATGTGTTGTGTGTGTTCTATGCTTTTGTCAGCACAAGTCCCCTCTCTTTTCCCTGGTTTATCTTGTCTAAGTTTTTCCATTGTTGATTTGCAGCTTCTTGTTTCATTGGTTCAAGAAGGCCTGGCAAGGAAGTTTAATCCCAAAAGTTCAGACATCAACTCTAAGTTGTAAACTTTCATCAAACAAAAATAACAGCTAAAAGTTTTCACATGACATGTGGTTTTCTTTTTAGTTGTCGTGAGTTATAAAATCTGCTAAAATACCCTTATACTTTGTAGAAGTTAAAACAAAACAAATAGAAGGAAGTGTGATTAGTGATTTTATGTAGTTAGACTTTGTATCGATGTGGTCAGTAGTAATAGAGAAGCCATATTGAAATAGTGTACTACCTGATTTGTATCATGTACTACTTGTTTGTGGTTTACTGGCAGCGATGGAGAACTTGGCTTCACACATGTTATCTTCTCTTTAGATTCTAAAGTGGTTGTTGATGCTTCAGTTCTCCATTTCAAGCCTCAACATATATGGAAATGATTTTATCTAGGTGTAGCTCTATTTCACAACAACTCTCATGGGAGTTTTCTTAGAGAGGTCAAAATAATTGTTCGCAATATTGCTAAATCGGTCATATATAATGTCAGCTATCTCCTTTATTTTGATTTTCCAACGTGTTGATCCTTTATATTTAATAAAATGCATTAGCCCTTTATCTCCCTAATGATAATGTTATATGTAAAAAAAAGTTTAATTATAATTTTAATTCTTCTATTTTTATTAAATTATAAAATTAATTTTTTTATTTTATAAGTGAATAATTTTAGTATTTTTTATTTTGATTTTTTAACTAAAAAATAATGACGACAAATATTTTAAATAATGTGATATATAATATGATAATGTAAAATAATTAATATATATGAAATTGGAATACAACATTCTAAAAAACTTAGGTTTCAAATTCAATTTTTTTTATATTTTTAATTAGGTTAAATATTACATGTGGTCTCTTAACTTAATTTCATTTAGCGTTTTAGTT
>JBBPBT010000151.1:11315632-11326179 GCA_037974875.1 Cicer bijugum | reverse complement strand
AAAAAAAGACTAAAACGTTAACTAAAATTAAGTTAAGGGACCACGAATGGTATTTAATTTTTTTTTTAATATAAATAGTAAAAATATTAGTTATACATTATTTATCTAATACATGAAATATTATATCATTAGCTAACTCTTAAAGCATATTCTCTCAACACAAATTATTTCTGCGGCTACATTTTTTTTTACTAAAATACAAATAATATTTCGACACGGTAACAATTCTTCTCGTCTTTATGATTGAGACAATGAAATGATTATCGTTGGTTCAAGACACGTTAAATTTAAAAGGGGCACAAAGGAGTAATATAATGTCATTTTAATTGACGTCACCGACTGTTTAGTTTTATCAATAACGGACTATTATGTGTCAAAGGGAGCCTAATCGATAAATTGAAGGATATAAATATATATCATAAAATAGATAATCTAGATCAACTTACTTCAAAATTTGGAACAAGATGATTATAAGTCATAGCTCAAATGGTCAGCAAAAAATCATAGCTCAACTAATAAAAGGTCATATTGTAAGTTGAATGTCTTATTTTATGTTTGAACTCGGTATTTTATAGATGTATGAGTTAATTATGATGATATTTATCATATATTTTAAAGGGGGAAATTAAAGAAAATAAAGCAAGACATTGTCAATAGTCATAATTACCTTCATTCAAATTTAATCTATCTATAAATAAGAAAATGCAATTATCATATGCATACAATTAAGAAAAGAAAAGGACGTTGAGGTAAAAAAAAAATTAGCATATAAAATTCTCCGACCAATGAGGTTAAACATCAAAATTAAGGATATCAACAACAATCAGTTCATTAAAAGTTATACTCAGTTCATTCATATTTATCATTTATTTTAGGAGAAGATGATACATTAGTTTCATGCATAATTACATTCATTTTATAAAGATCATTAAATATGTAAGAATCATATTTTGTTCCTTTATTACTTTGAAACCTATTAATATTTCTACTTAACTGATTTTCAATTTCTGATACAAAAATCTTAAACAAATCAAGCACTCCACCTTTATTTTTCGTTAGATACACATAAGTATAGTTAGAGCAATCAACAATAAAAGTAATAACATATATTTTTCAATTTCTTGAATTAAACCTAAGTTACTTAAGTTTTAAATTACCCGTTTGCTAAAATAACAAAGTCTAGCATGTTAAATATTAAAGTGTGTGTTTTGAAAATTGCACAATCATAGCAAAGATGAATGAGGCACCAATGTCAATCCACTATAATTTAATTCGTTAACAATGTTACTTTAGTAATCATATTAACAAATTCATTTTCAATCATGTTAGCTTGTAGATCAGATCTTGATATGTTCCTTCACTTGCATGCCATATGACATGGTTTTCCACAATTGTCCCAAATGAATTATGAGCCATATTTCATTTCTAGGTGGTGGTTCTTACTTCAAAAATAGGTGGTTCTTGCTTCGAAAATAGGGCCTTTTGAGGGTCACCATTCTAGTTGACTTTACAATTGCACTGATAATTCTTGTTTAAAACATATAGTACTTCATCTTTCTAGTCTTTCTAGTAAAAATTCTTTTGTTTTGCGGCCGAAGAGAATTTTTTACATCCTTACAAGTAGAGGACAATTTGTCTATTATTATAGCTACATGAAATTGATCATTTGTACATTTAGTGATGATTTCATGAACTATCGTCTGAATTTCATGAGATTGTGTCTCCATGGAATTTGATGTAGCAACTCACATCATACTTCTTACTTATTGCCAACTTCCTCGATATCATACTTCTTTTTCAGAGCATCCCAAACTTTTTTAGCAAACTTACAAGCACTGTAATTGTTGAGGTGAAAACTTTTTTTATGTATGTTTTAATTACAACAAACCTCATGAAATAAACAATTAAATTTTAAAAACAGTGATCTACTAATAATTGCACTTCAGTTTTATTTAAGGAACATGAATTATATAAATGAACAAGCAAGAAGTCATTCACTTCATCAAAGTGCCTAAGTATATATTCAATAATGACAAAATCTCAAAAAGAATATATCATGTATCAATCATTCAAGATAATAATTATTACATCTTCAAGATATCATCTTCTTGAATAACATGATCAAATACATTCACCTAACAACCAATGATCATACTTTGATATAAATCAAAGCAAATCATGTCTTAACTAAATTGAAAAAACAAATATCATTCTGGTTTATCAAACAACAATAGTCAGAAAAATGAAGATTATTCTAGTTTATCAAAAACAGAAATATGAGAAAGCAAGATTGTTTTGGTTATTAAACAAAAAAATGAAGATCAATATGGTTTTCATAACATCAATTCAAGAACATTTTGATTTACAAAGAAGAAATCCATCTTGAATTCAAGATCGTTATGGCTATTAAAATACATCAATCTACATTGCAAATCACCAATATTCATTACAGAGGAACAAAATTATATACTCAAGATCATTTTGGATATATTTTTTTCCATAAGATCAACAAAATCGTAAACAAAACATCAAGGACAAACAAAAAGTTCAATCTCCAGATTGGTGATTAATAAGTACAATAAGGACATAAACCATAAGACACTGACACAGTAAAAAGTAGCATGTGCACAAAGCAGAAAAACATAACACATAACAACTGTCAAAGATCTAAATCAAACACTCACTCAAAATAGAAACGACTAGGAAAGCAGAAACATTCTTACAACATATGTCTAGTGAAGCTATGAGCAAGGACATCAATGATATTGTCGTTGCACCTTTTTACATAAAGTACATCATGCTTCTGAGACAAAAGAGTGATACTAGACGACTACTAAATCACCCAACCACGTTTTCCATGAAACACAAAGCTAAGAACATTCAAGTTTTATATAACGCCCCAATTTTTTTGATTCAAAGCGTTACTTAAATATACTTATCAGTTAGAATAATTTAGAATTTTTTTTAAAGTAAGAATACTTAACATTTGTTCATTTAAATAAATAGTAACAACCACGTTTATTTAATATTATTAAGAAAATGTTTATTCAAAGCTAAAACAAAGAAAAAACAATTATTCCTAACAAAAGGGAACCCACTTTCATATAATATCGCGACAATTCTATTATTACAAAACTATAGTAAAAAACCCATTTTTACCCCCACGTTGGCCGTACATTAATACTCATCAACTACTCTTGAATCTCCTCGAACTCATTAATATCGAAAATGTTGTTGTAAGGGTCAGTTTTATCCATCATCCACATCAAACCAAAGCTAAACATATAGAAGAATAACATAAAACATGTAAAATTAAAAACTTCCAATTTAAATGAAAAATGCGCAAACCAGTAAATTATATATCAAAATCATATGCATAATGCATGCTCCTAAAATTATATGATCCGAGTATAAACCTGCCACTATGGCCAATTCCACACAGAAAGATCATCCATATCAATGGGGAAAACGAACTTGTCACTAAGGCAACTTCCACGAATATGCATATGCCATGACATGATGATATATACTCAAAAATATAATTTCCCACACATCTTAAAATCATCATCTTATTTACATATCACTAAGATCACATACTGCACATCCTTATCATGAGTATCACATCTTCATTGACGAATAATCATAAAAACTATAACGTTCACCACATACACATAAAAATCGAAACTTGATATCATATAGACCATAAAAATTAAGACTTTAACAAATATAACAAGAAAACTCAAACTCAAACTCAAACTCAAACTCATATACATCATCAAAGTTAAAACCTTATAAGTGTTGAGAATTTTCAAGATTCCAAACACTTTAATCATACACATCATTTGTAACTCAAGTCTAGTTTTTATGTTAGATTAAGTGTGTTTGTAAAACTCCTTTCAAGGCTGAAAGGTGATTGTAAAATTTTTTTCTAGGTTGAAAGGTAAATATTGTAATTGATCAATGTGTGATCAAGAGAAAAGGTGTGAAGGAGAACATTATTGGTTCTAAAGCACATAGTAAAAATCTCACGGTTGTGAGAAATGGGCTAGCCCGAGTTGGGTGAACCATAATACTTTTTGTGTTTGATATTTCTATCCATTATCTTTAATTATTTGAACACAAATTACACTTCATTATAAACTAATTTGTTTTATTTACTTCTAACATATCCAAAAAATTATAGACATTCTATTTAAACCGATACTAATATTCAGTTAATTTAAATTAAACACATGAATCAAAATTTTAAAAGGGTGACAATTCAAACCCCTTTTCTTGTGATTGACATTGCTACTTCAATTGGTATCAGAGCACTGCCTCTAAAGTTAAGCACCTAACAAGTTTTAGAGGAAAAGATTCAGGAAGAAAGAGTAATGTCAGAAGTCAATATGTGTTTAATGGAAAACTTAGAAAATAATGAGGTAACCATCTCTAAATTTGTCCTTTATGTGAATAATTAGAAAAAAATTTGATAATCTTTTATGTGATTCAAACTTTCTTGCTAAAAAATGTGGTTTATTAAAAGAACAAATTTGAAAGAAAAAGAAGAAAAAAAGAGAGCACAAGCTATGAATGACGAACTCAAAAAGAACATCCAAAGCCTACAGAAATCTCATTTAAAAATAGTTGAGCAACACAAATTCTCAATGAGATAACCATAAAAATCATCTTTAGAATGTCCTAAAACTAAGGAAGAAAGTACTTCTTTAAAGATAGAAGTTCCTGATTTGAAAACTGATTTAATTAACCAACTTGGAAAAAATCATTGAAACTTTTCAAAAGAACATGATATCTAAAGAAAGGATATTTGAGAAAGATGATTTATGTTTCAAAACTTCTCAAAAAGAAAAACTTCACGAAAACTATTATGTGCCAAAAAAGAAATATGAGATAGGTAATAAAAGATGTTCTTATTGTAACAAAATTGAACATTTTGATTCCATATGTTTTTACAAAAAAAAAAGGTAAAAAATTCAAAGCAAAACAATTTCTAAATAACGGAGAACATTCTCAAAGAACAAAAAAAAAAGTGTTCTTACTGTTCAAAGGGTGGTCATGTTGAACCAAATTGTAATCATAATAAAAAATCTTCTAGAAGAAGATATACTAATAGTCAAGGACCCAAATAAATATGGGTACCAAAATCATTACTAACTTGTGATGCAGAAACATTATCCAAAAATCAAAAAAAATCATTGATATATGGACAAGACATGCTCGATACGCATGAATGGAAAAATATGGTGCTTCCTCTCATACAAAAATTTGGAGTGTCTATAAACTTTGGAAACATTAACAAATAAAAAATGCATGTATCATTAGTTGAAATAATTTTGCATATTTTAAGGATGTTTGATTTGTGAAAGATAAATTTGTAAAATTGGTTTTAAAGTTAATTTTTAAACCCTACATAGTTGAAGTAAAACAAACATCCTCATATTTCATTTTAAAGAAAAATTCTTATGTTTTATATTTAGAAGAATTTCCAACTAAATCATGTAAACTCGCTTTCAATTTGATTCTTGTATTTATAATGTTAACTCGACAACAACATCTATATGAAGTTGTGATAATATAGCTATTTGCCAAAAATCACATATTCTTCAATGTAAATGTCTTGATGTTAAACCAACATGTCCCTAAACTTGCATGTCATGTAAGTGTGTAGAACATTTGAAGTGTACTTGTCTTGATTCTAAAGATTATCATAGTGAACGATGTAAGTGAATCTAATTAAGAATGAGACAAGTAACAATAGTTTTAATAATTTCAAGAGCAAGTCATTTAGTTTTCCATTGGGAGAATGAGTAATTAGAATAAAAGCTATTTAGACGAACTGTTTGTTTGCCTACAATTACTTGCATGCTAGCTGTGTCAAAATATTTTGTTTCTTTTGTAATGGGGACAAAACTATGTTTTATATATTGTATTTTTGTGTGTGTGAATATATTGTTTGTTTTTTGATTTTCCCTTGAAATTATTTTGTTCTCCAATTCGAATCAATAGATATATAAATAAAAAATAAATAAATAATTATTTTAGATAAATTGCATACATATGTAAAGTGTGCATAGAAAAGTATTAATTTACATACAAGATTTGGTAGGTTATCATACTCAATCTATAAGAAGTTGTTAGTAAGAATCATATTTTAGAGAAGACTATTAGAGGGTTCAGTCTATATAATATATTTTTAGATTTTAAGAACATATTAAGAGAACAATATATTGAATAATATATATTAATGTAACATTTCTATCCCACTTTTTTTATTTACTGAAATATATTTTATAATTTATTTAATTTTAAAAAGAAAAATGTGTTTTCTCCGTTCCACTCCTTCATAATCACCCTCCAAAACATATCCTAATTAAGGGTATGAGTTCAAATCTAGAGGTTAGTTTGTTAGTTTTACATACTTCTACCTTCACCAAATTGGTGATAGTTGTCCCTACTAATTTATTTATTTTGCAACAAGTTATATTACTGCATAATTTTATTTTTTATTCTTACTGAAAAGATTTAAATATATTTTTATCTTTATAAGTATAATAGTTTTTAGTTTTAATTTTTGTAAAATTTTGTATTTATATTTGACCTCTACAATATAAAAAAAAATTATTTTTAATCTTTAACGTCAAATTATGAATTTTAAATAGTTTTAACATCATCAACTATGTTAGTAAATAGTAAATAGTTGATACTAATATATTTTATTAGATGGTTGATTAATAGTTTTAACATCATCAACTATGTTAGTAAATTTTGACCATCTGCTTGTCAAATATTTCATAAATAACTTTATAACGAGAATGAATCTTAAAACTAATATTCCTCTGATTATATTGACAATGTGTTTGAAAAACATGTCTAATTGAACAACATTGGGGCAATGAACCTTTTGATACATGTCAATCTCACGATAATACTAAATTAAGAAAGTTTATACTAATACTAAAAATTTGTTATTATTTTTACATTTTTAACTTTAAAAGATAAAGTTTGTTAATATTTTCATTATAATTACTAGTATTAATAGAAAATCAGCATAAAAATATTAATAGAAAACCTGAGTAAACTTACTTAGTAGTAATATAAATATACTTCGTTGAAGATTTTTTCTTAATTAAATAATTTTATTTTTTAGGTATGATGCAGTTTTCTTAATTAAATAATTTCATTTTTTGGATGAGGCACGGGCCTTTGTAATTCATTTGACACTTGGGCTCTGTCTGAGTTAGATAAAACACAACAAACTGACACAATTTGTTGAAGTTAAAAGCAAAGGAGTTAGATAATTATTTTTTCGATATGCATTGGGTTAAAATTGCATATTATGTCACTTTCTTTAAGAGGTTTTTGTCCAAAATAATACAAGTTGTCTATCATCTACGATATTCTTAAGATAAAATAGTCAAGTTACAAATTGTATCGGCGTTCTAGTGTATAGTTCTAGAACTACACCCTAAAATATGACACACTAACTCTAGAAGTATGGTACTAAGACCACTCGTATACATAAGGGACTACAACACTTCGACTATTCTAAAACCTAAGGGATATTTGATATGATGACCATGCTGAAAACGAAGAGACAATGGTATTATGACTACTATTAAACCGAAAGGACATTGGTGTTATGACCCCTCTTAAGCCGAAGGAACAATGATATTATAACTACTTTAAAATATCTAAAGGACAAAAAGAAATAGAATAAGTGACTTAGAAGTGCATCATGAAGAAGAGAAAAAAGAGATAAAGATGAAAATTGCATCCAACTTGGATGTTTTTTCACAAATTTTGACATTTTTTATATACTGATAAAAGTTTTCTCATATGTGTAAATTATATAATGTGATACTTTAATATTTATAAAGTTGAAATCTAAAAAATTTGTGTAAATCTTCCAATGCAAAACTTTTAACAATTTTAAAATTAGCACACACTAAAGTTTTCTAAATGTTCCAATAATAAGCCAATTTTGGAAAGAAAATGATATATCATCAATCATCATTCTCCATAAAAAATAATCATATATACATACATATAATAAAGAGAGGAAATTAGAGAGATGAATTTAAAGATTAAGTATATTTTAAAAAACAAATTAAAAGAAAATAAAGTAAGACATTGTGAATAGTCATAACCACCCTCATTCAAATTTAATCTCTCTATAAATGGGAAAATGCAATATTCATATACTACATACATATATCATACATATAAAGAGAGAGAGATGGATTTGAAGATTAAGGTAGCTTTGTTAATATTTTTCTTGGGTCTCACCACAGTTATTGATGCTCGCTTTCAATTTGATTCTGGTATTTACAATGTTAACTCAACAACATCATATATCCCATGTTGTCATAAAATAGGTAGGCTTTGCGCACGAACACGTCCTGCTCAATGTACATGTCTTGACGTTAAATCAACATGTGACTCAACTTGCGAGGAATGTGAGTGTGTAGAACCTTTGAAGTGTTATTGTCTTGATAGTAAAGATTATGATTATGACCGATGTATGACAAGAGATAGTAGTTTTAATAATTTATAGACAAAGTCATTTAGGCTTTGTTTTCAACTTGGATAATTAATAATTAGAATAAAAGCTATTTGGACTAGCACTTTGTTTGCCTCAACCACAGCAATGCTACAGAAGAATTTTAGACGGTTCAGTCTATATATTAATAATATTTTTTATATGTGAAAAAAAAAAGAACAATTTATATAATATTATATGATATTGCAAATTTCTAACACCCTTCTTTTATTTATTTGAAATATATTTAATAATTTGTTTAATTAAAACAAAAGAAAAGTTTTCTCCGTTTCACTCATTCTTGATCACCCTCCAAAAGATATACAATTTTAAGTGCTTCTATAAGATGGGACTAATCTATCTTCACCAAATTGATGATTGTTGTGCCTACTAAATTATTTATTTTGTAACAAGTTATATTACCGCATAATTTTATTTTTTATTCTTATTAAAAATTATGAGTTGACCCTTCAAATATTTTTATTGAATAGTTTTATTTGTAATGAACCAAATACACAACAGTATGATAGTTAAATTATTAAATGGATGTTTATCACATACACATAAAAATGTATATTTGATAGTGTTGTATATAAAGAAAAAAATATACAATTTTGAAATATTAAGACGTGCTAGAAGAAAAGGGGAAACATGCGTCTGGGATATGATGCTACACAGTTATACTGCTATCACTTGTGTGTGTACTTAAGCTTTGCACGAGACAATTTATAAGTAATTAATATTCTTTATCGTTTAAAAATATATATTAAAATTAAAGTAACATAATTTTCATGGCATTAGTTGAATTCTACATAGCTGGATATATAAAAAAAATAAAAAATAATTTAAATAATAAATAAATTATTAATGTCACGTTTTACTATAAAAAATGTTCATATATCAATAGAAAAATTCCTCACGGATATGAATATGCGGATAAATTATTTATTATCTATGAAAAAAATTGTGCTTAACTTGTGTATAAAGAATAAAGTATAAAGTATAACTTTTTTTAGATAAACATTTAAATTGCTTCATACTTAATGCATAAGTAATATATTAGAATTTTTTTTAAATAGACATTGAAGAAAATTTTTAAGTTAAAAGAATCACAAATAAATTAAAAATATAATTAGTAAAAAAAATATGCGGGTTACCCGCCTAGCTTGCAACTAGTTTAAGGTCGGGCTCATGTAATATTTTATCGACCCACATTAAAATAGAGTTTTTTAGTCCGGTCTGAAGAAACCCACAACTTATTAGAGCTGGCCCTATATGGGTCGGGTAGCTCGTTTTGACAACTCTATGCAAGACTACCTCTTTGAAGAAATTTCATTATTTTCTAAGAGGAAATTGAGGCTATGTGTATAAATTTTCTTGTAAATTGTGTATATTTTAGTTCTAATTAATGCACTTGAATTGGTTAATAATGAAACAAGTGTCAAACACATATAAAAACTGTTTGTTTTTCGAGAAATATCATAGTTAACTTGATTTCAAATTTTATTGAGATTTTTAAATATAACCATGTTAGTCATATATATATATATATATTACCTACAAAATGCCACGGGAAACGTCACCCAGAAAACTTCAAGAGGTAATGTTTCTTTTCTTTAGTTTAATGTTACCCATAAAAATTTTGTCGGTAAATTTACTCATGACATTTTCTTGAATAAATTACCTACATAAATCCTACAAGTAAATATAATCTATCAATTTTTTTGTGAAAAATATTTTACCTACGAGTGATTTATCTACAAATCCGTGTATGTAGTAATCCATGATTAATTATTAATTACCCATGAATATACTGTAAATAAAGTTAAAATAGACCATAGGTAATCACTATTTTTCTTGTAGTATTTGATGTGAAAAAAGAAATCATTTTTTTTATCAGAAATGCTTCCTTCAAAATAATAACCGATTTTTTAAAAATATAAATTAAAACTATAAAAAAAATTATAAAAAAAGTCACTTGCTCCTTTAAACTAACAAGCACATCTCC
>JBBPBT010000151.1:11302561-11315321 GCA_037974875.1 Cicer bijugum | reverse complement strand
TTAAATAATTATGTGATAATTTGAGTAAAAAAAAAATAAAGAGTATTCTTATTGTTGACGTGATAAAATAAGAGAAATAATAAAAATAATGTGTTGAATGAATATATAAAAATGATATATATATTATTATGGAAGAAAATAGCTATTGGCTTTAGGTGCATGGTATGCACTCATAAGTTTCTGAAATGTGAATTTTTGATAAACTATTTATATATATATTATTATTGAATAATTTAAAGTAGAAACTTTTTTAATATATTTTTATGATAAAAAATGTTTTTAATTTCTTTTAATATAAGCAGTAAAAATATTAGTTATACATTATTTGTCTAATACATGAAATATGATATCATTAGTTGACTCTTAAAGCATATTCTCTCGACACAAATTATTTTTGCGGCTACGTCTTTTTTTTTACTAAAAGACATATAATGTTTCAAATCAGTAACGATTCTTCTGATCTTTAGCGTTGGTTCGAGTCGCGTTAAATTTAAAAGGGACACAAAAGAGTAATAGAATATCGTTTAAATTGACGTCATCAACTGTTTAGTTTTATCATTAACAAACTATTATGTGTCAAAGGGAGCTTAATCGATAAACTGAAGGATATAAATATATATCATGAAAGATAATCAAGATCAACTTACCTCAAAATTTGGAACAAGATGATAATAAGTCATAGTTCAATTGGTAAAAAAAAAAAAAATTATAGCTCAACTAATAAAAGTTCATAGTGTAAGTTGAATGTCTTGTTCTATGTTTATACTCATATTTTACGAATATATGAGTTAATTATAATTATATTTATCATATTTTTTTAAAAAAAATTAAAGAAAATAAAGCAAGACATTATCAATAGTCATAACCACCCTCGTTCAAAATTAATCTATCTATAAATAGGAAAATGCAATTATCATATGCATAAAATTAAGAAAAAAAAAGGGATGTTGAGGTAAAAAAAATTTAGCCTATAAAATTCTCCAACCAATGAGGTTAAACACCAAAATTAAGGATATCAACGACAACCAATTCAGTAAAAGTTAAATTCGTTCTTTCATATTTACCATTTATTTTAGGAGAACTTGATACATATAGTCTCATGCATAATTACATCTAATTTATAAAAATCATTAAAAAAAATGTGAGAATCATATTTTGTTTCTCTATCACTATGAAACCTCTTAATATTTCTACTTAAATGATTTTCAATTTTTGTTACAAAAATCTTAAATATATCAAGCACTTCACATTTATTTTTCATAAGATATACAAAACTATAGTTAGAGCAATCAACAATAAAAGTGATAACATATATTTTTCAATTTCTTGATATAAACTTAAGTTACTTAAGTTTTAAATTACTCGTTTGTTAACATAACAAAGTCTAGCATATCAAATATTGAAGTGTATGTTTTGAATATTGCACAATCATATCAAAGATGAACAAGGTGCCAATGTCAATCCACTATTATTTGATTCGTTAACAATGTTATTTTAGTAATCATGTTAACAAATTCATATTCAATCATGTTAGCCTGTAGATCAAAGCTTGATATGCTCTTATACTTGTGTGCCATATGACGTGGTTTCCCACAGTTGTCCCAAATGAATTATGAGCCATATTTCATTTATAGGTGGTGGTTCTTACTTCAAAATTAGGGTGGTTCTTGCTTAAAAAATAGGCTCTTTTGAGGATCACCATTCTAGTTGACTTTAGAACTGCAGTGATAAATTTCTTAATGTTTAAAACATCTAGTACTTCATCTTTCTAGTGAAAATTCTTTTATTTTGCGGCCGAATAGAATATTTGACATCCTTACAAGTAGAGGAAAATATGTCTATTATTACAACTACATGAAATTGATCATCTATATATTCAGTGGGGATTTCATGAACTATCTTTTGAATTTCAACGGATTGTGCCTCCACAAATTTTGATGTAGCAACTCACATGATACTTTTTACTTCGCACCAGCTTCCTCGGTATCATACTTCTTTTTCGAAGCATCCCAAATATTTTTAGCAAACTTACAAGCACTATAATTGTTGAGGTAAAAACTTTATGTATGTTTTAATGACAACAAACCTTATGAAATAAACAATTAAATTTTATAAATGACGATCTACTAATGATTGCACTTGAGTTTTATTTAAGAAACATGAATTGTATAAGTGAACAAGCAAGAAGCCATTCACTTCATCAAAGTGCATAAGTATATACTCAATAATGAAAGAATCTCAAAAAGAATATATCATGTATCAATCATTCAAGAGAATGATTATTATATCTTCAAGATAACATCTTCATGAATAAGGTGATCAAATACATTCAACCAACAATCAATGATCACACTTTGATATAAAATCGAAGTAAATCGTGAAAAAATGAAGATCATTCTGGTTTATCGAACAACAATAGTCTGAAAAATGAATATTATTCTAGTTTATTAAAAACAAAAATCTGATAAAGCAAGATTGTTCTGGTTATTAAACAAAAAAACGAAGATCAATATGATTTTCACAGCATTAATCCAAGAACAATTTGATTTACAAATTAGAAAAAATCCATCTTGAATTCAAGATCGTTATGGCTACAAAAATACATCAATCTACATTGCAAATCACCAATATTCATTACAAATGAAGAAAATTATATACCCAAGATCATTTTGGACATATTTTTTTTCCATATGATCAACAAAGGGAAAAGCAAAACATCAAATACAAACAAAAAAATCAATCTTTATATTGATGGTTAATAAGTGCAATAAGGACATAAACGATCAAACACTGACACTATAAAAGTAGCATGCACACAAAGCAAAAAAGCATAACACATAACAACTGTCAAAGATCTAAATCAAACACTCACTCAAAATAGAAACGAATAATATTTTGGAAGGAGTGATACTAAACAAATACTAAATCATCTACCCACGTTTTCCATACAACACAAAACTAATAACGTTCTGGTTTTATGTAACACCCCAAATTTTTTTATCCAAAGCGTTACTTAAATATACTTATCACTTAGAATAATTTATAATTTATCTATTTTAAGTAAAAATACCTAAGATTTATTCATTTAAATAATTAGTAACAACCACGTTTATTTAATATTATTAAGAAAATATTTATTCAAAGCTAAAACAAAGAAAAAACAATTATTTTTAACCAAAGGAAACTCACTTCCATATTTTTAGAATTCTAGTGCATTTTCAAAGTTGCTAACAAAAGATTAAAAATAAACTTAGAAATATCGCGACAATTTCATTATTAAAAAATTGTATTAGAAAACCTATTTTTACCCCCACGTTGGCCGCACATTAATACTCATCAACTACTCTCGAATCTCCTCGAACTCATTAGTACCTAAAATATTGTTGTAAGGATCAGCTTAATCCATCATCCACATAAAACCAAAGCTAAACATATAGAAGAATAACACAAAACATGTAAAAGTAAAAACTTCTAATTTAAATGAAAAAATGCGCAAATCGGTAAATTGTATATCGAAATCATAGCATAATGCATGCTCCTAAAATTATATGATATGGATACAAACCTGCCACTAAGGCAACTTCCACACAAAATCATCCATACCAATGGAGAAAACAAACTTGTCACTAAGGCAACTTCCACAAAGATGCATATGCCATGACACAATGATATATTATCAAAGATGTAACTTCTCACACAACCCACTAAGAATTATGCTATGTCATATGCATTCAAAATCACTTTTTAAAATTATCATCTTATTCACATATCACTAAAATCACATACCCCACATCCTTATTATGAGTATCACATTCAAAGACGAATAATCATAAAAACTAACTTTCACCACATACACATAAAAATCGAAATTTGATATCATGTAGACCATAAAAATTAACACTTAAACATATATAACAAGAAAATTTAAACTCAAATTCATATACATCATCAAAGTTAAAACATTATCACATATAACATACAAATTCAACCTTATTTCATATTCATCATGAAAATTCATATTTTACTTCATATTCTTCATAAAAATTTAAACTTTATCATATATAACATAAAAATCCATACTTTATATTTATCATAAAAATTAAAATTTTATCACGTATAACATAAAAATTCATACTTTACTTCCTATTTGTCACAAAAATTAAAACTTTATCATATATAACATAAAAATTCATACTTTACTTTACATTTATCATAAAAATTAAAACTTTATCACATATAATTTAAAAATTCATATTTTACTCCTTAAAAATCATATATTATATATGAACTTAACACAAAGGATTGAGGTATCATTAATTTAATTCATTAGTCTATATTATCTCACAAAAAATAAGCAATCACAAATATTAATTTCATGTCATTCAACCAACGGTTTAACTATAATTTGTGTGAGGAAAAACCTTTACCTCGGCCTTTTTTTCTTCCTAGTATAAAACTCTAAGTTCCACAAAATTATTCGCAAGAAAAAAGAGGAGGTGATGGTGATGGCGGATAGGATTTTGGTATTCCTTGTTGTTTATATAATCTTGTTTTAAATTGTTTGTGATTGTGGCTAGGGCTTTGGTATCTCTTTCTACTTATTATTATGGAGTATCAAAATGTTATGGACTTTATGAAAAATTTAAAGTGAAGATTATTGGATAGATAATGTTCGTCATAATAAAGAGTAGAAGGGAGAAAATATTATTTTTTTTATTAACCTTGTCATAAAAAATAAGCCACAAACTCATATCTCAATATCTACTCATTCATATGGGTTGGGTGACACCAAGCCACAAACCCTTAGCTCAAATTCTTCTTGCACTAGAGATAAAAATGCATCAACTAAATAATTCTTACTAACAATTTTTTCAACTACAATAAGTCGAACAAGGCAAATAATTATTACACTTAATTTAATATTGGAAAATATATATTTATAGGTCCTAATTATTTTAAATAATAATTTTAGAGGATGATACATTTTACAAAAGAACATTATAGTTATTATCTTTTAAAAACATAATTAAAATAAATCATTTTCCACAGTTCAAACCATATATTAAAAAGTATTAAAACTGCTCAAATCAATGGTGAATCCCATAACTCGAGTTGAATTCACAAATGAGGAAAAAAAAACCTCAAGATTAATCTCCAAATTGATGAGTTGAGAGCAAGGACGCAAGTACATTATACTTACATTATTCTACACAAAGTTCTGCATAAATCTGATTTGAAACAAAACCCACTAACATTTCAGAGCTCATTCGCTCACTCATTCATGTTTTCCATCAGCCCACAAAGCAAGAACGTTCTAGACAATAATATACACACATGTTTAAATTGCTTTAAAACAGATCTAACATTTGGGAAACATGTCCAACGACTATATTCATTTTAAACAGAATATTCAAAGCCTTATTATAATCTATAAGTTGAAGATCAATTGGAAGATGAAGAAAATAGTTCAATTTACAAATCTACCAACAATTGTTCAAGTAAGAACAAGTCAAAAACTCTTCAATCAAACTCCAGCTCTCTTCACTATATTTATGGATCATTATTTACTAAGTTTGTCTTTAATTTATCTCAACTAAGTATTGAGAATTTTCAAGATCCGAAACACTTTTATCATACGCATAATTTGTAACTCAAATCTATCTTTTATGTTAGATTGAATGTGTTTGTAAAAACCCTTTCAAGGCTGAAAGGTGATTGTAAAAATTCTTTCTAGGTTGAAAGGTGAAAATTGAAATTGATAAATTTGTGATCAAGAGAAAAGGTGTGAAGGAATAGAAAAAGAATATGATAATCTTTTATGTGATTCAGACTTTCTTGCTAAAAAATGTGGTTTATTCAAAGAACAACTTTGTAAAGAAAAAGAATATGACAATCTTTTATGTGATTCAAACTTTCTTGTTAAAAAATGTGGTTTATTAAAAGAACAACTTTGTAAAGAAAAAGAAGAAAAAAAGAAAGCACAAGCTGTGAATGACTAACTAAAAAAAATCATCCAAAGCCTGCAAAAATCTCATTTAAAAATAGTTGAGCAACAAAAATTCTCAATGAGATAATCATAAAAATAATCTTTAGAATGTCCTGAAACTAAGGAAGAAAGTACTTCTTTAAAGATAGAAGTTCTTGCTTTGAAAAATAATTTGACCAACTTGGTAAAAATCATTCAAAGTTTTCAAAAAAACATGATATCTGAAGAATGGATATTTGACAAAGACGATTTATGTTTCAAAACTTCTCAAAATGAAAAGCTTCACAAAAACTTTTATGTGCAAAACAAAAAAGGATAAAAAATTCAAAGCAAAATGATTTCTAAATAAACGGAGAACATTCTCCAAGAACAAAAAAGAAGTGTTCCTACTGTTCAAAAAGTGGTCATGTTGAACCAAATTGTTATCATGATAAAAAAATCTTCTAGAAGAAGATATACTAACCGTCAAGGACCCAAATAAATATGAGTGCCAAAATCATGACTAACTTGTGATGCATAAACATCATCCAACAATAAAAATAAAAATAAAAAACATTGATACATGGACAAGACATGCTCAATACGCATCAATGGAAAAATATGGTGCCTCTTCTCATACAAAAATTTGGAGTGTCTGTAAACTTTAGAAACATTAACAAATAAAAAATACATGTATCATTAGTTGAAATAATTTTGCATACTTTAAAGATGTTTGATATGTAAAAGATAACTTTGTGAAATTGGTTTTAAAGTTAATTTTTAAACCCCACATGATTGAGGTAAAACAAACATCCTCATGTTTCATTTTAAAGAAAAATTCTTATGTTTTATACTTATATGAATTCCCAACCAAATCATGTTCATTCGCTTTCAATTTGATTCGTGTATTTGTAATGTTAACTCGACAACAACATCTATACGATGTTGTGATAATATAGGTATTTGCCAAAAATCACATATTCTTTAATGTAAATGTCTTGATGTTAAACCAACATGTCCCTCAACTTGCATGTCATGTAAGTGTGTAGAACATTTGAAGTATACTTGTCTTGATTTTAAAGATTATCATAATGAACGATGTAAGTGAATCTAATTAAGAATGAGACAAGTAACAATAGTTTTAATAATTTCAAGACCAAGTCATTTAGTTTTCCATTGGGAGAATGAGTAATTAGAATAAAAGCTATTTAGACGAACTGTTTGTTTGCCTACAATTACTTGCATGCTAGCTGTGTCAAAATATTTTGTTTCTTTTGTAATGGGGACAAAACTATGTTTTATATATTGTATTTTTGTGTGTGTGAATATATTGTTTGTTTTTAATTTTTCCTTGAAATTATTTTGTTCTCCAATTCGAATCAATAGATATATAAAAAAAATGAATTAATAAAAAATTATTTTAGATAAATTGCATACATATGTAAAGTGTACATAGAAAAGTATTAATTTATACACAAGATTTGGTAGGTTATCATACTCAATCTATAAGAAGTTGTTAGTAAGAATCATATTTTAGAGAAGACTATTAGAGGGTTCAGTCTATATAATATATTTTTAGATTTTAAGAACATATTAAGAGAACAATATATTGAATAATATATGATAATGTAACATTTCTATCCCACTTTTTTTATTTACTGAAATATATTTTATAATTTATTTAATTTTAAAAAGAAAAATGTGTTTTCTCCGTTCCACTCCTTCATAATCACCCTCCAAAACATATCCTAATTAAGGGTATGAGTTCAAATCTAGAGGTTAGTTTGTTAGTTTTACATACTTCTATAAGTTGGGACTAATCTACCTTCACCAAATTGGTGATAGTTGTCCCTACTAATTTATTTATTTTGTAACAAGTTATATTACTGCATAATTTTATTTTTACTGAAAAGATATAATATATTTTTATCATTGTGAATATAATAATTTTTAGTTTTAGTTTTTTATAAATTTTTTTATTTATATTTTATCTCTGCAATATAAAAAAAAATTATTTGTAATCTTTAACATCAAGTAACGTAAGTTGAAAAAAAAATATCAATCCCCTCTTTGATATTGTTGTATATGAAAGAAAAAAATCATACAATGTTATAATATTAAGACACTAAATGAAAAGGGGAAACAAGCGTACAGGATATCTTGCGACACAATTGTAGAGAAAATAAAGTTAATAAGTATATAAAAATGATAAGTGTACATATATAATTATTGGCTTTGGATGCATCATATGCATTTACAAGTTTTGAAATTTTTTATAAACTATACTTATATTTATTATTGAATAATTTAATGTAGAAACTTTTTTGATATATTTTGATGGTAGAATATATTTTTGATATAATTAGTTATACATTATTTGTGTAATCTATTACTAAAAAAAAAAGAATTAAGAGAAAAAGACCTAATTAACCTTTGGATTTGAAGAAGAAGGCAATGATGATGAGCTTAGCTTTGTTAGTTTTTCTCTTAGGCTTTATCACCGCAGTAGTTGATACTAGTTTCGACCCAACACCTTTTGTTGGAAATGATGGAAGATAAATGGAATTGATGATGACATTTAATGTTGTGAATTGAAAAAAATGAGAAGTCCCACATATGAGGGAATACACTCATTAATAGCATTTATAAGGTGGAGGTATCACACTTGGGTTGGGCCCAAGGGGCACCACAATTTTGTGAAGGAGGGAGAACGCAAGCAAATGGACCACCACACACGCGCACTGTCCGACCGGTTCGGTTCGAGTCAACATCAATATTCTGATCCAGTCAAAACCCTAATTTGACTAAGCTTCTCTTCTGTTATTTGCCCAGTCAAAACCCTAATTTGACTAAACTTCTGTTTTGCCCGGTCAAAACTCTATTGTGCCTCGAAACGTCTTAGAAAGCGACCTAGTCCGCGACTCAACCCAGTAATTTTCATCGATGGCATTGTTATTTTTCAAAAGTATTTTTCAGAAACAACACCTTTCATCACCCAAGTGCTATCAAATTGTGTAGAACAGTTTAAATTTATTTAAAAGTGTTGTTGGTAACTCATTGAATTTCAGTTACAACTTTTTCGTGCATTTATGTGGCTCTAATTTGCTACTGCTGGAACATAAAGTATGTTAATGTGTGGTAGTCTATTAAAGTATTTTTGTGTCGCATTTCTCTTGATTTGTGAGTCGTCATAACATCATATTGTGAGTGATTTTAATTGTCATATTGAGAATGATTTTAACTATTAGTTGTTTTATTATGGGGACTTTATGGTTGATAGTCTGTGTCTTGCACAATTTAAGCAGTGTCGCGAAACGTTTTGAAGAGAGCGACATAACCGCGACTAAATCCCGTAATATATTGGATGGCATAAATTGTGAATTTTAAATAGTTTTTCGAAAAAAAAAATATCAGTTACAATATCCAAATTTGCAATATAAATTTATTATCATTTATATAAAAATGTAAGTTTTTCAGAATTGTAATAGTTTATTTATATCTTGTCAGCCCAGTTAGCGAGATATTTATGCTAAACAGTTTTTTTCAGTATTCCGATATATTTTATGAGATGGTTGATTAATAGTTTTAACATCATCAACTATGTTAGTAAATTTTGACCATCTGCTTGTCAAATATTTCATAAATAACTTTATAACGAGAATGAATCTTAAAACTAATATTCCTCTGATTATATTGACAATGTGTTTGAAAAACATGTCTAATTGAACAACATTGGGGCAATGAACCTTTTGATACATGTCAATCTCACGATAATACTAAATTAAGAAAGTTTATACTAATACTAAAAATTTGTTATTATTTTTACATTTTTAACTTTAAAAGATAAAGTTTGTTAATATTTTCATTATAATTACTAGTATTAATAGAAAATCAGCATAAAAATATTAATAGAAAACCTGAGTAAACTTACTTAGAGTTAGAAGTAGTATAAATATATTTTGTTGAAGATCTTTTTTCTTAATTAAATAATTTCATTTTTTAGATATGAGGCATTTTTCTTAATTAAATAATTTCATCTTTTAGATATGAGGCCCGTGTCTTTGTAATTCATTTGACACTCGGGCTGTGTCACTTTCTTTAAGAGGTGTTTGTCCAAAATAATACAAGCTGACTATCATCTACGATGTTCCTAGGATAAAATAGTCAAGTTACAAATTGTATCGGCATTCCACTATACGGTTCTAGAATTACACCCCAAATATGACTATTACGCTAACTCTAGAAGTACGGTACGAAGACCACTCGTATACATAAGGGACTACGACACTTCAACTATTCTAAAACCGAAGGGATAATAGATATGATGACCATGCTGAAAACGAAAAGACAATGGTATTATGACTACTATTAAACCGAAGGGACGTTGGTGTTATGACCCCTCTTAAGCCGAAGGAACAATGATATTATAACTACTCTAAAATATCTAAAGGACGAAAAGAAAGAGAATAAGTGACTTAAAAGTGCATCAAGCAGAAGAGAAAAAAGAGATAAAGACAAAGATTGCATCCAACTTGGATGTTTTTTTCACAAATTTTGACACTTTTTATATACTGATAAAAATTTTCTCATATATGTAAACTATATAATGTGATACTTTAATATTAGAGTTGAAATCTAAAACATATGTGTAAATCTTCCAATGTAAAAATTTTAACAATTTTTAAATTAACACACACTAACATAATATAGATGTTTCGACAATAAGCCAATGCAATCTTCGTATACATTCAATTTTGGAAAGAAAGGGATATATCATCAATCATCATTCTCCAAAAAAAAATAATCATATACACATACATATAATAATGAGAGAAAATTAGAGAGACAGATTTGAAGATTAAATATATTTTAAAAAACAAATTAAAATAAAATAAAATAAAACATTGTGAATAGTCATAACCGCCCTCATTCAAATTTAATCTCTATATAAATGGGAAAATGCAATATTCATATACTACATACAATTAAGAAAAGAAAGGGATATATATCATACATATAAAGAGAGAGATGGATTTCAAGATTAAGGTAGCTTTATTAATTTATTTCTTGTGTCTCACCACAATAATTGAAGCTCGCTTTCAATATGATTCTGGTATTTATAATGTTAACTCGACAACAACATCTACGACTGGTATTTATAATGTTAACTCGACAACAACATATATGTCATGTTGTAATCATATAGGTATTTGCACAAGATCAATTATTCCAAAATGTAAATGTCTTGACGTTAAATCAACATGTGACTCAACTTGCAGGACATGTAAGTGCGTAGAACCTTTGAAGTGTACTTGTCTTGATTTTAAAGATTATTTTAATGAATCATATGACCGATGTAATAAAGAATGAGACAAGTAATAGTAGTTTTAATAATTTTTAGACAAAGTTATATAGGCTTTGTTTTCAACTTGGATAATTAATAATTAGAATAAAAGCTACTTGAACGTGTAGTTTGTTTGCCTCAAACAATGTTTAGTTTCTTTTGTAATGGTGACAAAATGTATGTTTTTATTTATTGTATTTTTTGTGCGTGAATATATTGTTTATTTTTTTTTTTTATTTTCCCTTGAAATTATTTTGTGCTCCAATTTGAATCAATAGAATTATATAAATAAATAAATAAAATAATGAGACGGACGTAATTAGTGTTTTGTTAACGTGTTAATCACCATCCAAAACAAATCCTAAGGGTATGAGTTCAAATTTCGATGTTAAAGTGTTAATTTTAAGTACTTCTTCTATAAGTTGGAACTAATCTACCTTCACCAAATTGGTGATAGTTGTTTCTACTAATTTATTTGTTTTTGTTACAAGCTATATGGTCGTGTAATTTTATTTTTTATGTTTCTTAAAATTATGAGTTTGATCCTACAAATATTTGTATTGAATAATTTGATTTGTAAAGAACCAAATACGTACGCAACAATATGATAGTTAAATTGTTAAATGATTGTTGGATTCTTGATGTGATAAAATGAAAAAAATATAGAGAAATTATATAAAAATGATAAGTGTATATATATCATTATTGACTTTGGATGCATTTACAAGTTTTGAGATGTGAATTTTTTTGTAAACTATACTTATATTGGTGATTAAGAGTTTATAGGTACTATGAATATTTTTTAAATTAAGAGTTTGAATATCTAAATTATATATATTCAACCATTTGTGATTTAATTTTAATAATATTAAAACATGTAATTTTTCAAAGTAGAATAGAAATTCTCATATTATAAATTATAGGAATCTCAATTTTAAGATTAGTGTTAGCCACTGGTCGACTGACTCACATAAGTTTGATGACTCTATTAAGTAAGAGATATTACCTTAATTTGTCTCTCTATATATATTAGATCAAATTGCGAGAATTAAGAAACTTGATAGTAATACGTATTAGACTAGAATATAACTCGCATGGTTGTGCAAATGTAATTTTTAAAATTTTCTTTCAATATAAATTTTAAAAAAAAAAAATTGAAGGGGATATTTATGGTGTATATATGTATCAATTTGATTTGAAAAAATATTTTAATATTTATAAGTTTCTTAATTTATAAGAATAGTGGTTGTATAATAAAAGAATAAATGGAATAGAAGCAATTGAAAATTTATAATAAAATGAGTGATTTTCACTCTAAAAAATATTATAAAAAAATATGAGTTAGTGTTTTTATATACAATTAAAAATATTAAAATAAAATGAGTGACTTTCACTCTAAATATATTATTAAAAACATATGAGTGATTGTTTGTATATAGTTTGTTTTGTTT
>JBBPBT010000151.1:11274534-11293865 GCA_037974875.1 Cicer bijugum | reverse complement strand
GTATATATTTTGTTTTGTTTTAAAATTCAATCATTATAGAATACTTTCTTCCTATAAAAATTAGAATATATATTTTGCAACTATTGATTTGAGATATATTTGTAAGCATTAATTTTTATATAATCATTATTTTTATTTTTGTTTTATTTTTTACCTTGAGTAATTTTATTTCCTTATTCTTTTTTGTCTAATTGAATGAACTATTATTTTTTATATTTTATGTTTCATATCTCATTTTCACTTAAACTTTTGAAAACTAATTTTTAATTAGATATGTTATGTAACATATTTCTTTCCAAAATATTTTGATTTAATTATCTTTTTTGGAGACGGTATATAATAAACAAATTCAAAGTATTATTTTTTACGACAAAAACACGAAATAATGTTGTGAATGATAAAGAATCATTTATTGATAAAGATTAATTTTTTCGTTAATTAAAATTATACTTTGACATATGTTTCGTCCAATCTATAAGTTTAATATGTTGAAATGAGTATTTTTATTTCCATGAACAATTTATATAGACAAATAATTTCTAATGAGGAATGAATTTTATAAGTGACACGTCATACTATTGAATGATGTGACAAAATTAATGTTACATAATATATAAGAATGTGATGTATTAACATATATATAATATTTTGAGGGTTTATTTTAATATATTATATTGATTTGTTAATATTTGTTATTATTTTTACATGTTTAACTTTTTAAGATAGAGTTGGTAAATATTTTATTATAATTATTAGCATTAATAGAAAATCAGCATAAAAATATTAATAGAATTCCTGAATAAACTTAGTTAGTAGTAATATACATATATTTTTGTAGGAGATCTTTTTTCTTCAATAAATACTTTTTTTTTATGAGGCACGGCTCTTTGTAATTCATTTCGCTCGTGAGTTTGTCTGGTTTTAAATAATTATATTTAATATTTATACCGTAAACATTATAAAACATTTGAGACTTGAAGAAGTAATGGATTGAACGGTGACATCAATTGCAAAAATTGTCGAGCTTTTGTTTATAGAATTAAACATATCAAGCACTTCACTTTTATTTTTTATAAGATATACAAAAGTATAGTTAGAACAATCGACAATAATGTGATAGCTCACATCATACTTCTTACTTAGCACCAACTTCCTCGCTATCATACTTTTTTTTTTAGAGTATTCCAAACTTTTTAGTAAACTTACAAGCACTGTAATTATTGAGGTAAAAACTTTTTTGATGTATGTTTTAATGACAATAAATTTTATGAAATAAATGATTAAGTTTTATGAATGGTGATCTACTAATGATTGCACTTGAGTTTTATTTAAAAAACGTGAATTGTATAAGTGAACAAACAAAAAGTCATTCACTTCGTCAAATTGCATAAGTATATACTCAATAATGAAAGAATCTCAAAAAGAATATGTCACGTATCAATCATTCATGAGTTGTGAGCAAGGACGCAAGTATATTGTGCTTACATTATTCTGCATAAATCTGATTTGAAACAATATCCACTGACATCTCACAGCTCATTCACTCATTCATTCATGTTTTCCATCATACCCAAAAGCAAGAATGTTCCTCGTCTGTCAAGAAGGTTCTAGCCAACAATATACCCACATATTTAAATTGCTTTCAAATAGATTTAACTCTGACACTTGTCAAGCATGACCAACGACTATTTTCATTTTAAATTGAATATCCAAAGCTTTTTATCATCTTTAATTTGAAGATCAATTTTAAGATGAAGGAAATAGTTCAATTTATGAATCTACCAACATTTGTTCAAGTAAGAAGAAGTCAAAAACTCTTCAAACAAACTTCAGTTATCTTCACTATATTTGTGGATCATTATTTACTGAGTTTGTCTTTTATTTATCTCAAACAAGGGTTGAGAAGTTTTAAGATCTCAAACACTTTTATCATACACATCATTTATAACTCAAGTCTATCTTTTATGTTAGATTGAATTGATGTAGCTACATATCACTAGAAGGGGGTTGATTAGGGATTTTACTGTTTAAAAATATTTTTCACGTGTTTTGAAATGTTATCCTCTCGGAGAGGATGTGAACTCGAGGATTGTTATTTAAACCTTTAAATTTGAGTTGAGCAAAAGAAAGAGAAAATGTAGAGAATGCCACACACAACTTTTATACTTGTTCACCTAATGAAGACTATGTAGAATCCTCACACACTTGTGAGATTTTACTTATGACCGTTGGAAATTTAATAAAAAATTCCAAGGTTTTCATCATAATTACATAATTGTCATCCAACTGCCCTTGGACAGATTCAGTCCATCCTCGAGCAGGAGGATTAACCTCCTTGGAACTTGATCTTGAGTTGTCATTTTCTTTTGTCATTCTTTAAGACATGTAAAGCTATATCTTTGACTTTGTGGGCTACACTCTTTCTGAAAGTTGAAGTGCTAGGTCGTTTTCAACTTTTGAGAATGAGGTTGACAATATAGAACCATCCTCTTACATAGTATTGTCATCCTCTTGCACGTGGGTCAGACTTCCTTTCTTCAAGACATGTGAAGACTTTTATTTTGGCTTGTTTGTTGTTGCCTTTCTGTAGATTGACTCTACATTGTTTTAAATCATACAAGAATGATATAGGTCTATTTTTAGCCTTTGTGCATGATAGGATGGGTTGCTTTCAACATTTGGGAATGATGTCGACTTTATAGAACCGTCTTCCAATATCGTATTGTCGACCTCTTAGATTGTACTGGTCATCCTCGTACTTATTCTTTTGTCTTTTGACTTCTTTATTTCAAATGCTTTATTTATTCATTCTTTAATATTGTTTTGTCTTTCTTTAATGACTAAAAATATTTGTTTTGGTGAGGATGAGTATTTGCATATTTGAAACTTCACCCTCTTACGAGGTCATCCTCTTGAATTTCACTCAAAAGCACAGATTAGTCATTAAACACAATCATAATCTTTTAAACAATTTTGTTATCATTAAAATCATTAGAGATTTTGTCTCAACATGAATGTGTTTGTAAAAATCCTTTCAAGGCTAAAATGTGATTGTCAAAATTATTTCTAGGTTGAAAGGTGAAGATTGTAATTGATCAAGGTGTGATCAAGATAAAAGGTGTGAATGAGAGCGTTCTTGGTTCTAAAACACAGTGAAAATCTCACGGTTATAAGAACTTGATTAGCCCGAGTTGGGTGAACCAATATATATTTTGTGTGTGACATTTTTATCACTTATCTTTAGTTATTTGCAAACACAAACCACACTTCATTATAAACTAATTTGTTTTATTTACGTCTAACATATCCAGAAGAACATATTGTGATAAAATAGGTACTTGCATATATATTTTCGGATGTATTCATTGTCTTGATGTTGAACCAACATATCACTCAACTTGCAAATTATGTAAGTGTGTAGCACCTTTGAAGTGTACTTGTCTTGATTATATAGGTTATCGTAATATACGATGTAAGAAAGCTTATTAAGAATGAGACAAGTAATAGTAGTTTTAATAGCAAGGTCGACCAACCCACACATGTTTGGTCACCCTATTAAATAAGAGATATAATCTCAATATGTGCTTATATATAAGATCAAATTACGAGAATTAATAAAGTTGATGTTAATTCTAAATTTGTTAATATTTATTATTATTATTACATGTTTAACTTTTAAAAGAGCAAATTGGATAATATTTTCATTATAATAATTAGTATTAATAGAAAATCAGCATAAAATTATTAATAGAAAACCTGAGCAAACTTACTTAGTAGTATATATTTTTGTAGGAGATTTTTTTCCTTATTAAATAATTTCATTTTTTAGGTACGAGGCATGGGCCTTTGTAATTCATTTGGCACTTGGGTTGTGTCTGGTTTTAAGTAATTAAATTTATATTTATACTATAAACATTATAAACATTTGAGACTCAAAGAAGTAATGGATTCAGCTGTGACATCAATTGCAAAAGTTCCTATATATGATGTTTCCACAGAGCAATATTCTATGTAGACATCAACTTCACACCTCAACAGTTGTTGCCAGCTCTGCCACCCCTCTCGGTTTATTCGAAATAAGTCCAAAGAGCTCATAACTCATTGTAACATTGAAATTATTAAAATTATATAATAATAAAAAAAATTAGAAATTTATAAAGGATTAAAAAACATTACATTAAAAGAAACATTATGAATATGTTTAGCACATAATCAATTATATATGGATGAATTGAACTCCTTAAAACATTGTTGAACTTAATATTTTTAAATAACTAATTTTTAGTTTTTATTTTCTTAGTTGCGAATGTAATTTACATTTTATATATAAAAATATTAAAAAATATATATATATCTTATTGGTTAACTAATTTTCTTTTACAAATTTTAATATAGTTGTAAATATTTTTACTTGCCAATTAAATTTAATATATTAGTTTTTATTTTTTTTATATTTGGTGTTCTCATAAAATATGTTCTAGCTTTGCGATCGATTATTCGTTTGAGGACACTTAATATTGTTCATTTATTTATTCTTCCAAAATTAAACAAATGCAAAATTTTGGTTGATAGTGTTGGATACAAATCCTACAACCTTATGCTCAATAATCCATGCCAATTACATGATGAATAACCAAAGGCGGAAGCGTACCTGTGGGAATTGTCATTGATGAAATCCTGGAATGATGATGATAAAGTCAATGGGTTTGGTGATCTTCCTCAGCAAAACACCCTGAAGACCTTGCTCTCTTGATGGGGATAGAGAGAACCAGAGAACCAGAGAGTTTTCTCCTTAGGGTTTGTGAAACTGAATAGTCTTGTTGTGTTTGCCTTGGGGACCACTACCCCTATATATAACTATTATTAGTTATATCCCAAATTGCAGTATTACTAATTCAGCCCCTCATTAAATTAGAAACCACCTGGTATCTACACTATTAATTTTCATAATTATTATGCTCTTTAGCCATAAACTATTATATATTATTTGACCCCTAGTTTATTGGCTAATTATATAATGACCCTAGCGCACTTTATTAATTAATTACATATGTGACCCATAAATCTTACAATCTCCCACTGGTCACACATGTATCCTTAGGAGTGTGTTAGACTTTATGACGTCAAAAAATGTCATTATAATTACCTTGAGCCTAATCCAAATTGTCCCGTCCATTAATCGTATCAGCACATGGAACCAAAGAGGCTTTCGTCATAATAAGCATAACTAAACCCATCAATGATCACCCGCACTGACACAACTAAATGACATAGACCCATTATGAAAAGTGTAGCATGAAAATTACATGAAGTTGGTCAATGTATGTCAAATTTCAACTGGTCCTACTTTACCGAACGAGATCATACCATAACTTAAATGTACAAAGTAATCAAAACTGAATATTTTAAACTTTATTTCTGATCAGAAAATTCAAATACAACGTATTTGTATTCTACAATTAAACATAGAACATAAATTACATAATGGACGAAACTTCCACTAAAATCAAGATCCCTCAAACTGTAGCACACCCATGTGAGCAGTATGCTCATGAAAGACCTTGGGTGGTAGACCTTTAGTGAGCGGATCCACAATCATGGAGTTTGTCCTTAAGTGTTCTATGGATATCTGTCCACTTTGTACCTTCTCTTTAACAACTAGGAACTTAATGTCAATGTGTTTTGACTTGGTTGAGCTCCTATTATTGTTAGAATACAGGACTGTTGATCTATTGTCACAATACAACTTGAATGGTCTTTCAATCCCTTCAACTATTTGCAGCCCCGTGACAAAATTTCTCAGCCAAATGCCCTGGTCAGATGCCTCATGAATTGCTACGAATTCTGCTGCCATGGTTGATGAAGCAGTAAGACCTTGCTTGGCACTACGCCAAGAAACTGCTCCACCAGCTAACAGAAAGACATAACCTGAAGTTGATCTTAAGCTGTCTTGGCATCCTGCAAAATCCGAGTCAGAGTATCCAGTGATCTCTAACTGGTCTGACCTCCTATATGTGAGTATGTAGTTTCTTCCTCTCTCTAGTGATTCTTCGCAATGGAGCTGGCTCTTGAGGCACTTGTTCTTGAGGATCTTGAATTTGATCTGGATTTTGTTCTTCCTGAACAACCAGATCATCTTGAGTTTGTTCAATAATGGGAAAGTCAACTGGTGGAAGAATCAATTCTGGAATTGTTACTGATTCTTTCTCAAAGACAAAATCTTTAACCTTAATCTTCCCCCAAACTCAATATCCTCAAAGAACGTTGTCGTTACCTTAATCTTCCCCCCAAAAAATTGTTCTCAATTTTGAATCATAAAATTTATAGCCTCTTGATTTTTCTGAGTACCCTATAAAATAGCTGCTAATTGTTCGGGGTTCAAATTTCTTTTCATTCGGCCTATAAGGCCTTGCCTCAGTTGGACATCCCCAAACATGAAGGTGTTTCAGACTAGGCTTACGCCCAATCCAAAGCTCATAAGGTGTTTTAGCCGCTGTCTTAGTTGGTATTCTATTAAGAATGTATGCTGCTGTTTTTAATGCCTCTCCCCAGAGTGACTCTGGCAAGGTGGAATGACAAATCATACTCCTTACCATATCCATAAGAGTTATGTTTCATCTTTCAGCTACATCATTCATGCTGGGTGACCCCGGCATAGTGTATTGTGGGACGATTCCACATTCCTCTAGGTATTTGGCAAATGGTCCCGGACATTGTTCACCTGAACCGTCATATCTGCCGTAGTATTCACCACCACGATCAGATTTGACCTTTTTAATTCTCTTATTAAGTTGATTCTCAACTTCTGCCTTAAAGGATTTGAACACGTCTATTGATTGGGACTTTTCGTGAATTAGGTAAAGGTAGGCATATCTAGAATAATCGTCTATGAATGATATAAAATATTGTTGACCATTCCAAGAAGGAGTTGGAAATGGCCCACAGATGTCCGTATGTATCAATTCTAAGACGTCTGTAGCTCTACATGCGCCTAATTTCTTATCTTTAGTCTGTTTTCCTTTAATGCATGCTACACAAACGCTAAAGTTTGTGAAGTCAATGGAATCTAAAATTCCATCTGACACAAGTCGTTCAACTCTATTTTTAGAGATGTGACCTAGACGCTTGTGCCAAAGCACTCCTGAATTGAAATTGTCAATTTTTCGCTTAGTACCACGTGATTCCACACTCAAGGTTTCATTATAGTTAGCCACAGTTTCCAACAAATAAAGATTATCATAACCAGAAAGAAAACCGCTTCCAACAACATTCGAATTTAAAGACAAAGTAAATTCTTTATTCCCGAATGAACAATAATATCCTGATTTATCCAAATAAGAAATAGAGACCAAATTCTGTCTAAATGACGGTACAACAAAAGTGTCTTGTAAATCCAAATAATGACCGGAACTTAATAATAATCTAAATTTTCTTATGGCTTCAACTTCTGTCTTCTTCCCATCTCCTACATAGATGCATCTTTCAGTATCATTAGGCTTTCGGAAGTTCAGGCAACCCTGCATTGAAACACTGATGTTAGTAGTTGCACCAGAGTCTAACCACCAAGTGTTTCCAGGTACTGAAGCTAAATTAACCTCAGAACAGACCAAAGACAGAATCATACCTTTCTTAACACGCCAAGCGTGATATTTGGCACAATCCTTCTTCACGTGTCCAGGACTCTTGCAGAAGAAGCAGTTGTTATCCTTAGTCTGCTTCTTTTGTTCTGGACCCTTAGCAGCAACTTTGTTCTTGGGCTCCTCAATTCTTTTCCTTTTGCCCTTGTCTTTAGAGATGCTAGTAAAGTGAACGCTTTCAGCCCTATCTTGCTTCGGCCTGTCCTCTTCTTGCACACATAATGAAATGAGCTCATTAAGAGTCCATTTCTCTTTTTGACAGTTATAAGTTACCTTAAACTGTCTGAATTGCAAAGGAAGAGACAGCAATACTAAATGAATGAGTAAGTCATCTGACAACTCAAGCTTTAGTCCTTTAAGTTTAGAAGCAATGTTGGACATCATCATAATGTGCTCTCTTATATTTCCCTTGCCTTGATATTTCATGGAAATTAAATTCTGAAGCAAAGAACTTGTTTCAGCCTTATCACTTTTTTCAAAGCGTTTTTCCATCTCAGCAAGGAAATTTTTTTTAGCTGTAACTATCTCATCCGAGACAGCACCTCTAAAGACCTCAGGAATGCCACGCTTTATCATCATAAGACTTATGCGATTTGAGCGATCCCATTTCTCATACTCTAATTTTTCCTCAGAAGAACTAGAGTCCTTAGGAGTAGGGGGTCGATCAATTCTTAATGCAAGGTCTAGATCCATGCAGCCAAGAACAATCAGAATGTTCTCTTCCCATTCCTTAAAATTTGTCCCATTAAGGACAGGAATAGAACTCAAATTTGCAGATATGGAAGCAATAGATGTTGTAAATTAAATAAAGAACGAAACTTAGAAACTCACATTATAGGAAAATAAATCAAAAAAATAAATAAATACATATGTTCAAATCATGGAATTTAACCCATCTCAAGATACCCAGTGCACCATTGGTGTCAAGTCTTTGGACAGTAACACCAACTGCTAGTGGTACTCTTGTTGCAACGATCAAATATTGACAATAAGACATGTCAAACAATAAACCTTCCTTTGGGCCGATTTACTGCTCACATGTATACCAAATAATTGTCACACATTTATCATCGCAGGTGTATATGTAATTCTGCCAAATATTAACCTTCCTTTGGGCCGGTCAATACCCGCATGAATAAACATATACACAGCCATTTGACACTCTTCACGAGCAATTTAGACAAGAGAGGTCACTTTGGCGACGTCAAGTTTCAATTAACTCATTCAAAATGTCAAACTTGACTTGAACATATATTTATTATATCCAAATAAAACAATATTTTAAAAAAAAATATTGTTCACTAATATAAATTGTGTTTCATTAGTATTTGATAATTATTATTTTATCAAAAAAAAAATATTGTGATTTTATGAACATAATGTTATCAGTGATTTTCTAAAGTTTTTCTTATGATATGTCTTCCTAATAACAATAGGGAATATCAATCAACAATAACAACCCTATAACAACCTTATAACAACCTTCCACTAAAGTGGGTATGCCAAAGTAACTCTCAGAAAAGATAAAACTACTCAAATTATATATTAAAGTAATAAACTCAGTGGTAGGAATAACATACTAAATTTGTAGATCAAACGGAGCAAGTTTGCTACACACCTTTTACCACTGATTTTGAGACCAAAGAATAGAAATATATTCTAAAGCAAGTTCATGGCAAAGAATTCCAAATAATATATATATCCAAATTTCCAAATTACAAACCCTAATTTTTTCAATCATGTCAAAATTCCCAAATTACAAACCCTAATTTTTTCAATCATGTCAAAATTCTCAAATTGAATCCTAAAACAAAGATAATAAACGAATTTCATCATGAATTAAACATGGTAGGCTCTGATACCAATTGTTGTCACAATACAATCCCTACAACCTTATGCTCAATAATCCATGCCAATTACATGATGAATAACCAAAGGCGGAAGCGTACCTGTGGGAATTGCCATTGATGAAATCCTGGAATGATGATGATAAAGTCAATGGGTTTGGTGATCTTCCTCAGCAAAACACCCTGAAGACCTTGCTCTCTTGATGGGGATAGAGAGAACCAGAGAACCAGAGAGTTTTCTCCTTAGGGTTTGTGAAACTGAATAGTCTTGTTGTGTTTGCCTTGGGGACCACTACCCCTATATATAACTATTATTAGTTATATCCCAAATTGCAGTATTACTAATTCAGCCCCTCATTAAATTAGAAACCGTCTGGTATCTACACTATTAATTTTCATAATTATTATACTCTTTAGCCATAAACTATTATATATTATTTGACCCCTAGTTTATTGGCTAATTATATAATGACCCTAACACACTTTATTAATTAATTACATATGTGACCCATAAATCTTACAGATAGTCCCTTTAATTGACGCCATAAGTTATTTGGCTTTATCCAAAGCAGATTGCTGAGGCAACATAGTTGTACAAGTGTATCGCTAATACTATAGTATATATATTTTGAAGACTTTTTTTCCTTTCCTAATTAAATTAAAATTCAAGCAAATTAAATTTCAAATTTCACTGCAAATATAGAAAGTTTGGACTTAGCGAACATTAATAAAAATACTTATTAATTTACATATTATATAGGTAATTGTTATTGGACTCCTAAACATGAAAAAGTTCTGTATTAGATAAAATATTAATTGAAGCTATGTTATTAATTAGTAGAGGTTATCGTCACGTTATAAAACTCTTAAGTGTACCTTATTTTCGTGGTGCACGCGGGAGACTAATTGACGAGTCAAGCTTAATGTGATTAATTGAATAATAAAAAAAATGTCATCAAATATATTGTCACCAAACTTGACACAACCATTATTATTTTTCGTATATATATAATTAGAGATATTTTTTTATGCACGGTCAGAATAAAAAAAAATTATATTATCAACATATCGCAACTATTTATATATATAAGTTCAAAAATAATTGTAATAAAAATTAAATATTTTTAAATTTAATTATTACAATAAATTGACGGTGTAAAAATTATTAACGATAAAAATAAAAGTGCATACAAATATTAAATAAGCACATAAGACATAAGACAGTTATTTTGGTCAAAAACAAAGTTAGACGTTATCACTAGTTAACCGCCCTCATTCAAATATAATATATCTATAAATAGGTTAATGCATTGTACAATATATACATTAATTAAGGAAAGAAAAAGATATCAAACTCAAAGAGAGAGAAAAATATGGAGTTGAAGATGAAGGGAGTTTTGTTACTTTTAATCTTGGGTTTTGCCACAACTATTATTGATGCTCGTTTTGATTCTAACTCCCACATTAGTCAAGTGTTTTCCAATGGTAAGGATAAGGATGTTGGTTACTATGTGAAATCAACAACATGTACACCATGTTGTGATAATTGTGGTTGCACAAAATCAATTCCTCCTCAATGTAGATGTACAGATGTTAAACCAACTTGTCACTCAGCTTGCAAGTCTTGTAGGTGTTTTGAGACATTACCTTTGAAGTGTGATTGTCTTGATATCACTGACTTTTGCTATGAATCATGTAACTCAACGATACCTGAGGTTCATTAAGGATTAATGAGACAAGTTATTTTTAATACTATGATGTTGGACAAAGTCATTTAGGCTTTGTTTTCCACTAGAAGAATGAATAATTAGAATAATACCTATTTGGTCATGTTGTTTGTTTGCCTCAAACACTTGTGCCAAAATGTTTGTTTTATTGTTTGTTTTGAATTAATTTCCCCCTTATATGATTTTGTTCTCCAATTCATTTCTCTCTAGTTTTAATTACGTTACGGTAGATTAGAAATTCAGTTTCAAAAGAATAACGCTATGAAAAATGCGAAAGAAAAAAATGCATGATGTTTGACCACATAGTTCATCCAATTTGACTTATGTATTTAAAACTGCATAATGATTGTCATATCTTTCTATTATGATTCAAGATTAAGATTTACTAATTACAACTTATATTAAATATTATGATGCAAAATACAATATTACCTCTAAATAGTATCGCTCATGCAACTATGAGCAATTTGCCCAACACATATAACAAAAGATGTACATGAAAAGAATGTATGTAGGATATGGTTTGTTTAGTTGTTTGACATACTTGATTTATAAGGGTGTGGGTTTAAATCTTCTTGTTGATGTAATAATTTTACAAAGACTTCTTTTATAAGTACTCTTTAAATCTTAAAGTTAATTTTGAACATGCAACCTAACTCACTTACACTTATTAAAAAAAACACATGCTTATGAATACTATACAAATGAAATAGTTTTGTATTTTGCAATACAACCTACAATTTGTAGGATTCACAAAGTGATCCAAGGAAGAATGGCGTATAATAAGTATAAGTGTCAATTTTACAAAATTATTATTTATTGGTCCTAACTCGTATAATTGAGGTCAAAAAATTATACGGACAAAAAAATTCCACTAAAAGAAGCCTCAAAAATTTGTGGGTAAAGTGGTCCATAAATATTGTTTCTTTTTCTTCTAATTTTTTGAAAGCAAAAAAAAATAGAGTTTTTTATCGTAAAAAAAAATCAATTTGTTTTGAAAAAAAATAAATCTGATTTTTTTTGGATATTTAAAATAATATAATAAAATTTTAATTTTTTTCAAGAAAATATATTTTAGGATTTTTTTTCCCTACTTTTTTTGAAAAAATCTTAACTCACAGAACAAACGAGGCCATGAGCTTGGGCCTACAAAAGATAATGATTTTATGAGTTAGATTATAAAAATATTTTCTCAATAAGGGACTTGGATTTGAAGTTTTGAAGTTTTTGGACAGCTCTAAGAGGGAGGGAGTGTTGAAGGTGATGGTGGGATATTAATTCTATTGAGATTGTATTTGTGGGTAATGGACTGGACACTTAATTTTGGAGTATTATTCAATGGAAGGAAGATCAATTGGGGGAATGCACTGCTTTGTTATTCAATGTTTGTGTGCAATAAATTGTGATACATGCTTGTGCCTTGGAATGGAATAGTACCAAAGGTGGTACTTTTGGGGGTTCATGTGGTTCTTGAGTATTTACTTCTTGATGATGTTTTGAGTATTTACTCCTTATTTCAATAAGTTATACTAGATGATGATGATGTGCTTATTAATAGAATCATGTGTACCACTAGGGGTGGGAATAGGTCAGGTTTTGAAAGGCCTGAGCCTGGCCTACGATTTATGTTTTCGGCCTACGGCCTATCATAGGCTTTTTTTTCAGCATAAGTCTGGCCTTTTTAATAGTTTGGTCTGGCCTGGAAGCCTTTTTAAAAGCCTTTTTAAACGAATCTATTATTACTTCTTAAACAAATAAAGAACAACTATTAAGTGATTGACTAATTGAACGGTTACCGAATATAAAACGACTACCAAATATAGAACTGCTACCGAATATGGAACGACTACTGAATATGGAATTATTAGTAAGTGATTGCCTAATTGATAGAATTTAAAATAGAAAGTAATATTATTAATATAATAATAAAAAATAATATTAATAAATAATAAATATATATAGGCCGGCTTGTTAGCCCTAACAGGCTTTTTTATAAGCCTGAGCCTGACCTATTTAAATAAATAGGCTTTAAAAACAGCCTGAGTCTAGCCTTTTTATTAAATAGGTCAGGCCAGGTCAGGCCATAGGCCCCTACGGACGGCCTAGCCTATTCCCATCCCTATGTACCACAATTACATTCACAGTGCCACAAGATGCATGATAGTAAAATAAAATTACACAATCTGGTCTCTTGTTTCAATAATTAGCACATAAGAAAAGAAAACTGCAAATAATGTCATGTACTCCAACAACACATCATTGGCAATGAACAACATAACTTTTCATTATCACATTTTTTCCTGTTGAGGAAACACATAAATACTAGGATGAGGTTCATGCTTCTATTCATAATCAAATCATAGTAGAACCAAACCAACATCCAAGCCTACCCTATTAAAAAGGGGGAGGGTGTTACTGTTACCAACACTCATCCAATCATTGTTTTCTTCAAACACAGCATGACACTCAAACATTAACTTTTTTGGTGGGGATGAATATATTGTGTATCCACAAGATGAAATTTGTAAACAATGCAGTAGGGTCATCATGATGCAGAAAACACAATCAGCAATAAACCTTTTGTACAAACTCTTCACTTTTTTCCTGTATTTCGTTTGGCTTCAAGTGTTGTTCCCTCCATAAGCGCGACTTTAGCTTCACTCTCCATCCCTAGTCCAGCCAAAGAAACAGATTGAAGATAAGATGCAATGTGCCACAGAGGGGAAATTACTTGTGCTTGCATCGCATCGTTCATTGCTTCCTGAGGCATGTCATTGATGAGATAACACAAGCTGCGACGTGCATGGACAGTTGGCGAAACCATTGTTCCAACATCAATGAACTACATGTGAAACAATCAACTCTCATTAAACAGATTAACTCAAAAGAACCAAATCAAATGTCAAATATAACTTCTAAATAGGAAGGATTCAAGAGTTCTACTGAAATGCTTCCTTCATTGACTTGATACACAATCAAATATAAGAATCAATTACTTTATTATCATACTAACCACTTAAGCATATTGATGCGTAATTCTAGTCAGAAATCAAAAGCATTATTCGTCATTATGAAAAGCTCGCATCAAACTACAACTATAGAAGAGTTATTCTAAAATATATCGACAAGAGATCTATTTTGTAACATGCAAAAAGTTTAGAACAACGTATTAAAATTAAACAAGCCATCGAACCAGAGAGACTTCTGAGTCATGATTCAACTGCTTTAAACTGCTTGAACCAGGACGAAATTGGAGTTGAACCACTCAAATTGTCGAACCATGGATAGTGCTTGTTCACAGTTCAACCGGTTGATCAATTCAGTTCCATTCAGTTTTTAAAATATTGGTTTAGAATACAAAAATAGCTGCCAATTTTCCATAGTCCAATACCAAAAGAAGTCTACCTGTGTGTAGCACTCCATTGCTAGTTTTAAGTCTTTCTGCCGGAAAGCAGCATCCCCTTTTTGCTTACAATTTAGCGAGTCTTGCATTTGATCAGTCCACATTTGGAAAGATAACTGCAGTGTCAGGGAAGATAACTCACGAGTTAGCATCGAAAATAGTAAACAGCAATATATCATTTCATAGTTTGCATGAGTAAATATATTGCACCTTAAACTAATAACCAATTAAGAAATGCAAGAATTAGTAAAGAATCTAATATTTGAAGAAATATATTAAAAGGAGTGTAGAAATTGATTAAAACCTCGTTTGCCACTCCTTCGTCATCTTTATAGCCAATATTTTCGAGAACTTCATGTATAGCAGTCAAGTCCTTTCTTGAACATGCGTCACCAAGTGGCGACAACGAAGCAACAGTAGTGGCACTATTTTGGATACCCATCAATAAGTGAGAAGGAACCTAGAAAGAAATTTGTAGGAATGAATTTTGGTAAGACAATAATCAGGAGTGGAACTTCAAAGCTTGATTAGTTTGTGTTCTGTTGTCATGAATGTCATTCATGTGGGCACCAAGATATGCAAGTAGAAATGTAGAAAATATGCTGCATTTTCAGTATGAAAATTGTAATTTTTGTTTCAATTTTGAGAAAATTCAGTAGTCACATTTTGTCTTTGCCTTGACACTAAAGAAGAGCCTAAGTAGCGGTATTTTTCAATTTTACTACGACATGCGATTACATTCAATAACTTTCATTTTCATAAGTTACTACAAGTGTCAGTGTTGTGTTTGGTGTTCATGTATGTGTTAGCGCTTCATAGCTAGGAAGTGATGCTTTGCTAATAATAGTAATAATAATAATAATAACAGTTGTAGTAGTAGAAACCCACACCTCTCTTTCTTTCTGCAGAGGAGCTAAAGCAGCCACTAATGATTTTGTATTAGGCCGTTCTCTAGGTTCGTACTGTAAACATCGAGACGCCAAGCGCACCAACTCAGTTCTATCATCCTCAGAAAATTGTCTTTCCAAACAAGAATCTGTTAGCATCTGAAGATTTCTGTCGCGAATCAAATCAAGGGCCTGCTCCAAAAAAATTGAAATTAGCTATGCAAGTTTACAAATATGGATCTAAATGAGAAACATAGCGTCAAATTTACACTATCTTCAACTTCGCAATGTTAAATATTTATATCATTTGACTTACATGACTTGGGGGGATATGCTTCCCACTAAGAAGGTCAAGCAAAAGAGTGCCAAAGCTATATATTACACTTTCCGGTGTTACTCGCCCTACAGAACAAACAGGACTTATGACTCAATAACTTTATGTAAGAACTTCGAAATTCTAAATGAATGACAACTTTCTGCATACAAATTTAAATAAAACCATAACAGCAATGAAATATGGCACACCGGTTCTGAGATACTCTGGAGGGGTAAATGCCAAATTTGTGCTATAACTTTTACCATCTCTACTATTCTTCATAAGGCCAAAACTTGAAAGTCTAGGATTACCATCCTGTAAATTTTAACATATCATTTATATTAATCAAATAATGTTAAACTTATAAAAAAAAGAGTACAATGCTTACTTCATCAAATAGAACTCTATATGCATTAAGGTCATGATAGAGGCCACGTCCATTGCTTGTGCAGTATTCTAGAGCTTCTGCGAGATGTAGAACAACTCTGAGTCGCATTGCCCATTTCATCGGTTGTGCATCCCCTGATATAGACATATATACCACTTCAACAATACAATCATGACAATGTATCAAAGAAAACATGTTTAGTTTAGAGTTTGGATGCCACCAAATAAGTTCTGGCTTTTTCAAAATTAAAAGTAAATAAAAATTGCTTCATCCTTACAAGATCAATTTTCACGTTACCAAATTATTTCGTTTTGTAAATTTAGTAATAGTTAATTCTACTTATCTTACATATATTGATAATTTAGCACTTCAAAATATGAACCTTCATTAAAATATCCAAACAAGTTTTTCTCTTCAAATCAATTTTCCAACAATCAATTCTTACAAGAGCTTTCTCTTCATAATTAATCTCCAAAATCTATGCCAAACACACAGAAGTCAATATATTTTACTGTCTTACTATTTCCTTCCAAAATAAAAAAGGATGATATAAACATGAAATGAGCTATTACAGTGGAAAAGGTGTTTTGCAAGAGTTTCATTGGGCATGTATTCGGCCACAAGCAACCTCTCATCGCCTTCACAACAACAACCAAGCAGATTTGCCAATCTTTGGTTACGAAGCTGACCAACTGATCTAGCTTCCTCCTACAATTACGAAAAATTGTTTCGATTAATTGAAAGTGAAGAGCACAGATTCAAATGAAACTATACTAGCACAACTTTGTGCACTAGCTTCAGAAAAATAATCAAACCTATCCATTTTAATAACTATTATGAATCCGACTGTGAAAGCATATTTATATCGCCTTTTAATCACTAAACACAAGCACATCACACATTCCCATCAACAACATTTCAAGCTCGAAAGTTTGTTTTGTGTAGTTCAAGGTCTTGATTCGTGAACACAAGAATTGAAAGTTTAAGCGTGTGTTTGAAGAAGTCATCGAAAAAGAAAGGATAATATTTACCAAAAACTGTTGAGAATCAGGCCAAGCACTTCTATTAAACCTCTTAACAACAATCCTCGTTTGATTCTCCATCTTCCCTTTATAAACAACATTTGGAGCCTTTTCACCGTGTTCAGATACTATATTCTCAACATTAAAACCAGATGTTGCATTATTAAGTTGCTCCAATGTAAATTCACGAAATGCATGACCATTATTGGCCTCAATTCTGTCCTCATTCTCTGTAACAAACAATCACAATAAACAAAAATCAAGTATCAATGATAGTTTACTCGGCACAACAGAATGTACTAACAGCATTAACATATCACTTTTACAGTTTTACCTACCGGCATTAGGAACTTCAAGAGTAGATGCCTTAACTTGGGAGTCGACACAACATGGCACGAGGCTGGAGCACTGAATCCCCATTTTCAAACACTTAAATCAAATCCAAATCGACAAAAAACCTCTTCCACTTCTAATGATGTGCTTTTTATATCAAACACCATCAAACTCGAAAATGGGACTATACCAAAGCTCATATAACAGTAATATCTTGCAGCCACAAATGCCTGAAAATCATATCAGAAAACTTTCTTAAAGTAAAGATACAAGGAAAAACCAGCAAAAAAAGTTCTTATCGCGGTACACTTTCGGGTACTATAGTATGTTTAGTATCACGGTATGTTCAGCTCTTAACGCACGACCAAGGTGAGGCTACTATTACACACTTTGAGTAGCCGTGTGGTGGAATTCAATTTCGACACACTTAATGAGTTAGACTTGTTCCTTGATCGCTTCTAAATAGCTAAAATAGATTCATTCTTAGATTCTGCACTAAATTTTCAGGTGGCAAAAACATCACTAACCTTCTGAAAGAATTAAAGAGAGAACAAACATCAACAATGTAAAACTACTTCATTTAAGAAAAATGAAAGATACTTCTTTTCCTTTGTGGGGTGATGGATGATCTTATATTCTTTCTTACAATCACAATAACCTCAATTCAAACAATCTTAAATGCCACAACCTAGAAACTAGTAATCTTAGCATTTAAAGACCCTTTCCAAAAAAAATACATAAATCAACATTTAACCAAAGTGGGGCAAATCATAAAGGCTAAATATTAAGCTTCTTTATGATAGCTTAGTATCTCATAATCACTTTGCATAACTTTTTTTAGTCAACTCAATATCTTTAGGTACTAAATATTTAACTTCCAAAATTAATAAACACTGAATAAAGCACCACTTTTTCAAACTACCCAAAAAGCTACTTCACCTTTTTAAGCTTCTTCTTCTTCTCCTATGACTGAGGAAAAAAGTTGATCCACCTGAAGCTGATAAAAAAAAAAAGTATCTTTTTATATTTATTTATTTTTCCTTCTTTTTCTCGATCAAAACAATAGCTTTACAAGATCCACATTTTCGCCATAGAAAATTAAAAACACAAGTTTTGCAATATGCAAAGTTCGAGTCTTTTCCTCGATTCAATCAAACCCAAGTTTTCATTTTCCTCAGAAAATCAATAATTTTTGCCTTTTATAGAAGCCAACAATTCTTCAACCCAAATAAATGAAAATGTTAAAACCCAATTTTATTCAAAAGAAAAATTGTAAACTTTGAAGAAAATCAGTTGAGAAGAAATGAAACTCAGCTGAATTGAAGATTGGTATGAATAGGCAGAAAGTTGAATGAAGAAGATAGGGGTGAATGGGGCTAAGCCTAGGCTTATGAAATTTCTTTTATTCATCTTTCCATTTTGGCATAAACTATGTAATAAATTTTAATTAAAAAAACTATATAATAAAAACATACATAAAAAAATTATAAATAAATAGGCAAAATATTTTTTATGATTTATAATTTAATTTCAAATAATAATTAAAAATAATTTTTTATATCTTAAAATATCAGTAATAATTATTTTAAATTTATATAAAAATTATAATATTATTAATATTTAAAAATATAAATAAATAAATAAATTATTACAGAAAATTAAATAAATAATTAAGTTAAAATATCGTAAGAAGTATTTTATTAAATAAATAAACTAATTATTTTTATTTTGAATGAATCGATATCTATTGTACTATTATCATAAAAAAAAA
>JBBPBT010000151.1:11259229-11271078 GCA_037974875.1 Cicer bijugum | reverse complement strand
ATAAGTTAATATGGATAGAATCTGAAATGTCAATTAAAGCTAAAAAGAATAAAATTTTATTTAACTAACTAATGTATTTTTTTAACAATTGAAATGCCAATGGAACTAAAAATAACGAATTTTGCTTAATCATCCATATATATGAACGTAAGTTAGAATATCAATTAAAACTAAAAGAAAAAATAAATTTTATTAAATGTGAATAACACTGTAAAAAAATTCCCAAAAATTGTGTATAGAAAATTATAACTAATGCTTGATAGCATTTTGTATTGATGAGAATCTTGAATGCTCTCGTTCTTGATTTGGGTATTTCATCATCTTTGCATGACATGCATATTGTGAGATAAGTTAATATGGATAGAATCTGAAATGTCAATTAAAGCTAAAAAGAATAAAATTTTATTTAACTAACTAATGTATTTTTTTAACAATTGAAATGCCAATGGAACTAAAAATAACGAATTTTGCTTAATCATCCATATATATGAACGTAAGTTAGAATATCAATTAAAACTAAAAGAAAAAATAAATTTTATTAAATGTGAATAACACTGTAAAAAAATTCCCAAAAATTGTGTATAGAAAATTATAACTAATGCTTGATAGCATTTTGTATTGATGAGAATCTTGAATGCTCTCGTTCTTGATTTGGGTATTTCATCATCTTTGCATGACATGCATATTGTGAGATAATACAATAAAAATAGTAATAGTGTTAGATAGTTAGCTGAAAAATAGAAAGTCAAGTTAGTTACAGGTTGTTAAGGCTTCTATATGTAATTAGCAAATGCAGACTGAGATAATACATTCATTCATTCTTCTCTTCTCTCTTACTCTCTCAAAACATAAGTTCTAACAAATTGGTATCAAGAGCCGACGTTCTTGTATACCTGTGGCTCATTACGTTGAGGTATTAATCATCAAACAAGGGAGGCTAATAATGGCGGGATCAAACAATCTTCTGGGCAATTTTCCAGTTCTTGATGGAAAAAACTGGGATCGATGGTGTGTGCAGATGAAGGTGATTTTCGGCTATCAGGAAGTCACAAAGGTTGTAATGGCTGGATTTGACGATCTTGGAGAGAATCCAAGTGATGCTCAACGTGCTGCACACAAGGAGGCCACGAAGAAAGACTACAAGGCATTGTTCTTGATGCATCAATGCGTTGATTCCGCACACTTTGAGAAGATTTCCGCTGCGAAGACCTCACATGAAGCCTGGGACATTCTGGTTGCAAGTTACACTGGTGGGAAAAGGGTGCAGAAGGTGAAGCTTCAAACTCTGCGCCGACAATACGAGTTGATGTCGATGGATCCTCAAGAATCCATCTCTATGTATCTCCACTACAAGAATTTCTCCATTTTGTGGCCAACTTTATAAATATTTTGTGGCCGAATAAAACCCTCACAAATTTGTGACCGAAAAAGCCCTCACAAAGGTTAAAATTAAAATTGGTCATCTTTTGTGGCTGAAAAAGCCCTCACAAATTTTTAAATATTTAACTGGATTTTGTGGCTGCCTAAGCCCTCACAAAATCACAACATTGTGATTTTGTGAGGGCTTAGGCAGCCACAAAATCCAATTAATTATTTAGGGATTTTGTGAGGGCTTTTACAGCCACAAAAATAAATTTTCTGAGGGCCAGATCCGTCACAAATTTGCTGATGTGACCAGGGAATTTGTGGCGGCCTATGCCGCCACAAAGGAATGGGGACGTGGCATTACTGGCTGCAAAGGCCGCCACAAAAGGCGCCCAAATCCAGCTGGATTTTCTGGCCGCTCAGGCCGTCACAACTGGAAAGAGACGTTGGAATTACTGGCGGCAAAGGCCGCCACAAATTCCTTTGTATCCGTTGGAGATTCTGACGGGCAAGGCCGCCACAAAAGGAATGAGCCGTTGGCTTTTGTGACGGGCAAGGCCGCCACAAATTCCCAATGCAAATACTATATATACTCTCCCATCTTCCCACTTCATTTTCACAATACAACTTCTCTCTAAACCTTATACCTTACTATTCTCTCCTCCTTCTCTCTACAAATTACTCATCATATAAATTTTGTAAGTTTAATTTTATATTATGTATGTAATTAATTTATATTATATATGTAATTTATATTATATATGTAATTAATTTATAATTTTATTTTTTAATATGATATAACTAATTAATGTTATTGATTTTTATTTTTATAGTGCTTGTTAATTATTTCGAAGACTTGCAAGCATCGTACGTGAGTGGAAGCTTGAAGTCAGACGCTACTCGGCATTCAAGTTAGTATTTTATATATTTTAAATTTAGATTAGTATATATATATTTATATATATATTATTTTTAAAATATAGATTAGTAATATATATATTTAGATTAGTTTTATATATTTATTTTTAAAAAAATAGTAATGATGTTGTTTACATATTAATATATGATAAATTAAAGTTTCAAACCACACGGTTAAAATATATTGGTTTTAATATAATTATTATTTAAAAAAACATTATTAAAATTGATGATATTATTATTTTTTGTTTTAAATAAGTCTTGATTAGTAGTGTTGATTTTTAAAAAAACATCATTTAAAATTTTATATAGGTTTGTATAATGATATAGTCTTGATTAATAATTTATTATATTGTTTGAAAATTAATTAATATATAATCCCCTAATTAATTGACATATATATCAAAGTTATTGATTTTTAAAAAACATTATTAAAATTTATCATATTAATTATTATTTTTTGTTATAAGTATTAATATGTTATTATATTATTTATAATTTATTATATTGTTGGCAAATTAATATATATATATATATATAATGTTTATTTAATTTTTATTTTTTTGTTAGTATTGATATTTTTTGATAGTATTGATATATATATTTTATTATTGTATTTGGTATATATTTTATTATTGTATTGATAATAATATATTATATTGTGTGCAAATGCATGCTCCCCTAATTGACATATAAATATGTCAAAATTTATATTAATGCTTTTGAAAAATAAAGCAATTAATATATAAAATATCGATATATATATATATATATATATATATATATATATATATATATATATATATATATATATATATATATATATATATAGCAACTATGGATTTAGACCGTAGTTGGATGTACGATAGGAATTTTCCCGGAAGAAAGGGTCTTAAACAACGTTTTGCTAACAAGGTCGAAGAGTTTCTCAATTTTGCGATAGTGCAAAAAATTGTCCAAGATGAAGGGGGAATGAGATGTCCATGTTGTTTATGTCGATGTAGACGGTTTAAAAGTGAAGATGAAATAAGAGTGCATTTGTATGCAGACGGATTTATGCCTAACTACTGGATTTGGACTAATCATGGCGAAGAGTCTCCGGTCGCGCCTAATACTAGTACATATTTGGAGAATTATAATATAGGTCCTTCAAGTAGTACTAACATGTTAGGTATAGATTATTATAACCATCAACACTTTGAGGCGATGAATGATATGATCTCGGATGCTGTTGGGGTTAATTTGTCATTCAATGAAGATCAATATGATGATACCGATGGACTTCCCAATGAAGAAGCTCAGAGATTTTATGGTCTTTTGAAAGAGACAAATAAACCATTGTTTGAAGGTTCTTCAAACTCAAAGTTATCAATGTGTATTAGACTGTTAGGTCTAAAGTCTCAATTTCATGTTCCTGATTTAGCTTTGGATTTGATGACTAAAATGATGCTAGACGCAACACCTGTGAGAGATGGTTTGCCACAAAGTTATTACGATGCGAAACGGTTAGTGTCAAAGTTAGGATTAGGTGTCAAGAGGATTGATTGTTGTGTTAAAGGCTGCATGTTGTATTATGACAATGAATTTGGTATGAATGATGCAAACTTAGTTGAATGCAAGTTTTGTCAAGAACCAAGGTATCACCAAAGGAATAACTCAAGGGTAAGTAGGGGAAAATCAATTCCAAGGAAAGCAAAAAGTTGAGAGACCACGTGTTGTTAATGACCCATCTCTCATGCCGATGCCGACCATTGGTACTAGTGGTGGAGCTATTCCTGTATATCCGGAGGTCCCAGTAGAGCCTTATACGTTAGATGAAATAATGGAACCCGGATGTGTTGATTGCTACAACCGCATTGTCATAATTCCAGAAGGAGATGGGTATGTAAACTATGATTGTTAAATATTTTATTATTGCATTTCATGTTACATTATTTTATTAATTAATTTTTATATTTAATTTGCATGTAAATTATGAAGATATCTTCCTTTTAAACCATCTGCAAAGGCAATTGCTGAAGTGATACAAGAGAAATACAAAAAGCCATGGTTGTCTTGGGGTGAGATTAAAGAGGATAAGACACCTCAATTTAGGGAAGTTGATCAGTTTCTACATTGCTTCAAAGTAAGTGATTACATTATTTTATTTAAGTACTAATTAATTAATTATATATACGTACATTTGATTGTTTAATTGAATTATATTTTTAATATTTTTTAAATTTAAACAAACAACAGACTAAATGTACTTGGAAAAGAGAGTATGATGTCGCAGTTATGGCTTCATTTGACCATCGCTTTTCAAAGCGTCTCTCATCTATGTTGTCTTACGCACGTAATAAGGGCGAAGAAAAACGACTTAATTGGATTGGTGAAAATGTTTGGACTGCTTTGTGGAGTAAGTGGAACACATATGCTTACAAACAGAAGAGAGAAAAAGCAAAGATTAATAGAGCATCTGAGAGGGGTACTAGTACTCATAAGGGAGGTTCCATGTCTGCTGGAGAAATTAAATATTATATGGTAATTAATTATTTATTTATAATATATATATATATATATATATATCTATTAATTTTTATTCAATTAATCATCACATTTCACCATAAACTTGACATTATTTTAATATATATTTTAGGAAAAGCAACTCGGAAGGGAGGTCACTCAAGCTGAGATACATCGCTATCTTCATGTTAATCCTCAAACAAATGAGTATACTGATTCGTTATCAAAAACGATTCAGGTAATTATTATATATTGATAATTATATTTACATCTTTAAATTATTATATATTACTTATTAACTAATTAAATTTTTAATTTTTTGATTTTTAATTTAGGAACAACTTGAACATGTCATGAAAGAATGGGATGATCATCAAGCTACTCTTCCTCCTGCTATGCGAGCTACTCCAGATCAGCGGAAACAATATGAGACCGCAAGTTTTATGAACATCAGTGGTGGCAAGTACAAAGGGCGTGTGCTGGGAGCCGGTACTTTATCATCAACCTTTGTGAAACGTCCAACCGGCTATATTCAGACTGAGACGTCTTCTTCTTATGCTAGTACGGATCGATCTCATGTCCGGTGCCGATAGATAATCTTGATCAGTTAAAGGAGCAATGGACAAGTGAGCAAGAAGAAAGGACACAACAGCTGATACAAACCGCGATTGATAAATTGAATGAGGAATGGAAACAGAGGTTTCAAGAGCAGCAGCAGCAGTTTCAGCAGCAACAACAATTTCAACAACAACAATTTTCATTTCCTCCTGTCTTTCATCAGCAGTTCCCGCCTCAGCCTCAGTACTTGCAGCAACAACCAATTTTCCAGCAGCAACAAAGTTACTCCCAATACTCCCAGCAGCATCAACCGCCTCCAACGTTTCAGCAACAGGATCCTTCGAACTCTGCCTTCCAGCAACAACAGCCGCCAATGTTTCAGCAACAACAATATTTTCATAATTATCAGTATGCTCCATCATCTTCACATCAACTTCCTCAACCTCAACCAGATCATCAAACTGCATACCGACCGACTATGCCAACAGCTGGGTTGATCAAACCAGATTTAAATCAACCTCATCCAGCTAGGGCTCCTCCTTCGACTACTGGTGGTGCCATTGAAGATGAAATTCAATTTCAAAGCATGATGTCTCCTCCAACACAAATGCATAATACTTTTGAAGGACTTCTTTCGTCGGGTATGAATGCAGGAAATAATGATGGTGGGAGTGGAGCTGATCAGACGAATTATTATGATGATTGATGTGATCATTTGAAGAATTTCATAATTTATTTTTGGGTTGTATGACATTATTAATGTGTGTTTAATTAATTTCCACTTTGTAAGACATTATTTGTTAATTTTGGGTTTGTAAGACATTAATTGATAATTTTGGAATGCATGTTTTATTTGATTTTATCATGATTGCTATAGCTAGCTTTAATTATTATTAATATTATGTTTTTATATACAATATTTATTTTAATTTTAATATTTAATATTTATTTTTAATATTTAATTTTTAATATTTAATAATTAATATTTAATATTTAATATTATTTAAAATTTAATTTAATTTTAATTTAAATTATAATTTATTTATAATTTATTTATAATTTACATTAATTTAAATTAATGTTTAATTATAATTATTAATTTAAATATTTAAATATTTTATTATTAATAATTTAAATATATTTTAATTAATTTAAATATTTTATAATTAATATTTTATTATTTAAATAATTTAATTATTAGTCTTTCAAATTTAATTTAATTATAATTTAAATTTTAATATTAATTTATAAATATATTAATTATATTAATTATAATTACTGAAATAAAATAAAAATTAATTTATATTTTACGTTGGCATTTGTGGCGGCCAAAAGCCCTCACAAATGTCCAGTCAGCAAGATTTTGTGGCGGCCAAAAGCCCTCACAAAGGTCCAGTCAGCAAGATTTTGTGGCGGCCAAAAGCCCTCACAAAATCCAGTCAGCATGATTTTGTGGCGGCCAAAAGCCCTCACAAAATCCAGTCAGCCTGTCTTTTGTGGCGGCCTATGCCCTCACAAAATCCAATCAGCCTGTCTTTTGTGGCTGCAAAAGCCCTCACAAAATCCAACCTGTTTCAGCACTTTGTGGCTGCAAAAGCCCTCACCAAATTTTGTGACCAGCTTATTTGTGGCTGCCAAAAGCCCTCACAAAAGCCACATTTGTGGCTGTTTTTCCCCCTTTGTGAGGGCTTTTGGCCCTCACAAAATCCTTTAATTCTTGTTGTGCTCACCAGGGTGCAAACAGTCACGAACTTGATGAAGGGTTATGGTGATAAGATCACCACAGCGCAGATCATAGAGAAGGTACTTCGAACCCTAAGCCCCAAATTTGATCACATTGTTGTTGCTATTGAAGAATCCAAAGACTTGGATACAATGAAATTTGAGGAGCTGCAGAGTTCTCTTGAAGCACATGATCAGAGGCTGATAGAGAGAACAAACGATCGTGCACAAGAACAAGCTCTGCAAGTGCAGACTGGGAAGAAAACTGGGAAGAAGTACAATTCGAAGGGAGTAAAGGGAAAATTCCATGAAACTGAGAATAACAATCAAGGATCCCAGAACGATGATGAGAGGAAGAATTCAAATGCAGGCAAGAAATTCGACAGGAAGAAGATACAGTGCTACAATTGTCAGAAGTGGGGACATTTTGCCAAAGAATGCAAAAGCAAGAAGGTTCCCAGAAATCAGAATGATGAAGCTCACTTGGCAAAGGATGATTCTGATCAAGAACCACCAATTCTGCTAATGGTCACCACCAACAGTGATGCTGAGAAGGCTGCATCATGGTATCTAGACACTGGCTGCTCAAACCATATGACTAGTCACAGAAGCTGGTTAGTAGATCTAGATACAAGCAAAAGAACTAAGGTAAGATTTGCTGATGATAGAACAATAGATGCAAATGGAATTGGTAGTGTGGTTATCAAGAGACAAGAAGGTCAGGATGTGTTGATTGAGGGAGTTCTATATGTCCTTGGAATGAAGTGCAATCTTCTGAGTGTAGGCCAATTAATTGAAAAAGGCTTCTTAGTTGAAATGAAAGATAGAAGATTGGAGATGTATGATCTCAATCATAGGTTGATCTTGAAAACACCTATCTCAAAGAATAGGACATTTCAAATCAATCTGAAAGCTGCAGAAGTTCAATGTCTGGCTGCAAGTGTGAATCATGAAGATTGTTGGCTATGGCACTCTAGATATGGCCACCTGAATTTCAGAAGCATGCAACATTTATCATCAAAGCAAATGGTGATAGGACTTCCAGAGATAAAGGCACCAGAAAAGATATGTGAATGGTGTATGATTGGCAAGCAATCTAGAAAGTCCTTCAAATCACATCTTCCAATGAGAGCAAGTGGAGTGCTTGGAGTGGTGCACTCAGATGTTTGTGGACCAATTGAGCCTGCAACTTATGGAGGCAATAAGTACTTTATCTCTTTTATTGATGAATTTAGCAGAATGATGTGGGTGAGTCTGATTAAGCATAAGAGTAATGTGCTCCAAACATTTAACTTGTTTAAGAAAATGGTTGAGAATTACAGTGGACAGAAGATTAAAATTCTAAGGACTGATGGGGGTGGTGAGTATACATCTCATGATTTTGAAAACTTCTGTAATGAAAATGGAATACAACATGAAGTGACTGCACCATATACTCCTCAGCATAATGGCTTAGCTGAGAGGAGGAATAGAACAGTTTTAGACATGGTGAGAAGCATGTTGAAAGAAAAGAACTTACCTCACAGTCTATGGGGAGAAGCAGTCACAACATCAGCCTATATTCTCAACAAATGTCCAACAAAGAAACTGAAGGACAAGGTGCCAGAAGAGGTGTGGACTGGAAGGAAACCACTGGTTAATCACCTCAGAATGTTTGGATCAATCTTCTATGTCCATGTGCCAGATGAGAAAAGAAAGAAATTGAATGACAAGAGCAGTGTGATGTTGCTTATAGGTTATCATTCTACCGGTGCCTATAAACTCTTGAATCCCACTACAAATAAGGTCACCTATAGTAGAGATGTTAGAATTGATGAAACTGGTCAATGGGATTGGAACGAAAAGTCTCATAATTCCAGCAGCTCAACTACTATACTGACTGATGACAATCTACAACCAGTTGAAATTCCTCCAAACATAGATCAAGAACAAGAAGAAGTTCAAATAGAAGAGCAAGAACACTCACCACCAAGAAATAATATCAGACAGAAATCACAAAGAACAATTACAAGACCTGGCAGATTTGCAGATTATGAATTATTTGCCAAACAAGGTCTGCCTGTAACTGAGGATGAGACTCACTTTGCACTACTTGCAGATGCTGAGCCTCTGGACCATGAGGAAGCACTCAATGAGAAGGTATGGAGAATTGCAATGGAGGAAGAACTCAGGTCAATTGAACATAACAAGACCTGGGAACTTGTACACCTACCACTCAACAAACATACAATTGCTGTCAAGTGGGTGTTCAAGTTGAAGCACAAGCCAGATGGTACAGTGGCCAAGCATAAGGCCAGGCTAGTTGCAAAAGGCTTTCTTCATAAGCCTGGGATAGATTTTACAGAAGTATTTGCACCTGTTGCAAGGCTAGAAACTATCATAGTGGTTGTTGCATTGGCTTATGGAAGAAAATGGTCATTATCACAACTTGATGTCAAATCAGCGTTCTTAAATGGACCATTGGAAGAGGAGGTGTATGTATCACAACCTCCAGGGTTTGAGATCAAGGGGGAGGAAAACAAGGTGTATAAGCTGAAAAAGGCATTATATGGCCTTAGGCAAGCTCCACGAGCATGGAATAAGAAGATTAATTCCTTCATGTGTGATGATCAAGGGTTTGTGAAATGTTCAGTTGAGCATGGAGTCTATGTGAGACATAGGTCTACTGATATGATGCTTATTTGTCTGTATGTCGATGACCTGCTGGTTACTGGAAGTGATTTCAAGGAAATTGAGAAGTTTAAGGTGAGCATGAAGAATGAGTTTGACATGACAGATTTAGGTGAGCTTACCTACTTTCTGGGATTGGAGTTTACAAGGACAAAGCTTGGATTGCTGCTCCATCAGAAGAAGTATGTCTTGGATGTGTTAAAGAGATTTAAAATGCAAGACTGCAATGTAGCAGCTACACCTGCTGATCATCAGTTGAAAGTTGAAGACACTGACAAAGAGAAATCTGTTGACAGCACCCTGTACAAGCAAATGGTTGGTTGCTTAAGGTATGTCTGTAACAGCAGGCCAGATTCGCATATGCTGTTGGAGTTTTAAGCAGGAATATGGATCAACCTAGACACTCTCACTTAGTAGCAGCAAAGAGAGTGTTGAGGTATTTGAAAGGAACATCAGATTTTGGAGTGTTGTTTCCAACACAAAGTGATCAAGGAAAACAAGTGGAGAGTCTGATTGTGGGATACTCAGATGCTGACTGGTGTGGAGATAAAACTGATAGGAGGAGCACAAGTGGATATCTCTTTAAGTTCTTGGAGGTTGCTATGTCATGGAGCTCAAAGAAACAGAATATTGTAGCTTTATCTTCATGTGAGGCAGAATATGTCAGTGCTTCCTATGCTGCCTGCCAGCTGCTGTGGTTGGAGTCATTGCTTGATGAATTGAAGATCAACTATAGGAAGCCAGTACAACTTCTGATTGACAACAAATCTGCTATAAACCTTGCCAAGAATCCAGTAGCACATGGGAGGTCTAAACACATTGAGACTAGGTTCCATTTCATAAGGGATCAAGTCACTAAAGGAAGGCTATAAGTGATCTATTGCAAGACTGAGGATCAAACTGCTGATGTGTTTACCAAGTCACTTAAGATTGAAAGATTTGTAAAGCTCAGAGGAATGTTAGGAGTTTATTCTTTGAAGGATTTGTATTAAGGGGCAGTATTGTGAGATAATACAATAAAAATAGTAATAGTGTTAGATAGTTAGCTGAAAAATAGAAAGTCAAGTTAGTTACAGGTTGTTAAGGCTTCTATATGTAATTAGCAAATGCAGACTGAGATAATACATTCATTCATTCTTCTCTTCTCTCTTACTCTCTCAAAACATAAGTTCTAACAATGCATACCTCTTCTTCTTCAAATGATTCAATGTTCTTAGATCTCTCATAACAAGAATGGTAGAAGAAATAGGAAAACCAACAATTATGTGATGGCAACAATTATGGAGGTAATCAACTATCTTGAAGTCTGTGATAAATGATCTCGTGCATTGCACATCAACCTTATTATTATTATTATTATTATTATTATTATTATTATTATTATTATTATTATTATTATTATTATTATTATTATTATTATTCAATTTTTGATCAAGGTAATCTAGAAAGGGAGAAAACTTGTCCAATCCATCGAATGTCTTTTGAGTTTCCATTGTTTGTTTCCAATTGTAATCTTTTCGGAAACTTCATAATGATAAATTAATTAATATTATGTATATCATATTATCATTCTTGTAATTGAGATAATGAGTTTCATTAAAAATTATATAGATTTAATATAGTCAATTAAATAAATAATTTATCAATATAAATAATTAATTAAAAAAATTAATATAGAGAATAAAATATAATAATGATACTGTTATTTTTATTTTAAATCCTCATAGTCTATTCATTAGTTATTCACTCATACAAATTTTTTATGTGATGCATTTACTAACTGCAAGTTAAATTTATACTTTAGATCTTTTCAAATTTTAACTCAACTAATAAATACCAATATTATTTTAATTTTTTGTCTTTGTTTCAAATTCAGGACTTAATTGTTGTTAATCATTCTAAGAATATAAATTTTCATAGAAGACAATAATAATTTATAAAAACTCGTGTATTTTAAATTTATTTAGTCATTTAAATTATGTATTTTGTAAAAGATAATAATATTTTTACTTAATAAAAATATATATAATATTTTAAATTTTTAATGCCCTGTATAAAGAAAATTTCTGAATCACGAGTCGAATCTGAAACCTTCAATCAACAGACGTATA
>JBBPBT010000151.1:11244372-11254666 GCA_037974875.1 Cicer bijugum | reverse complement strand
CGAAATGCCACTATCTATAATATTTTAATTTTTTTTATTATACTAATAAAATAAAATAAAATAAATTTCACAGAAAAAATAGGTAAAAATTAATAAAATTGAATAGATGTACCAAATCAAACAAAGTGTTATATTATTTTAATAATTTTTTCCTATTTTTTTTGGAAAAATTAGCAACTAAATTAACATCTTCCTCCTATTTTTTTTCTCGGAATCTAATATTAAAAAAATACATCAAACAAAATATGAGTGGTTAAAATAATATATCGACTTATTGGTTTTGATTTACTCAACCGCACTAACTATTTTTTTATTAAATATATTTTGTTTTTTTAAATATTTTATTATTTTTTATTTATTAAATCATCAATTACTCATTTCTTAAAATAAAAAAATTAAAAGGTTTTAGAAGATTACAATACTGCACACAAAAAATCACCTTTCCAGTGGTGGCAAGACTAACATGCGACCTCTTGAAGATAAAAAAATAATAATATACAAATTTCAACTGTATAATGGAGAGCATTTTTTAAAAAAAAAAACAAGATATAGATTAAAAAAAACCTAATGAATATTGCCCAAAACACTAATAAAATAAATAATTATTAAAGTTCATTTATATTTTCTATAGGTACAACTTAGTTGGTAGTTGCAAGAACAACAACATGGATATAATATATAAGAAATTCAAGTTTGAACTTGAGATTTTCCATTTCTCCGTAAGTGTGTAACTTTAACTACAAGCCTATTTGAAAAAAAAAAATACATACAATTTGTTATCATTTAAAATGAAGACATGAAAATCCAATCTCAATTCCAATAGTTTTCACACAAGGACATCTTAAAACATACTATAAAAATCAATATTTTAATTCAATTTTTTAAATAAGTTTTTATTTATACTAGTTTAGATATAAACACCTATAGATCTTACCAAATTATATGAGATTCTTATAATTTAGTAAGTTTTATTTGATTTTAATTAGTAAAAAAATAAGTTAAAAAGAACTCCCAAAAAATAAAATAATTAAATTATATCTATTAAAAAAAATAGTCAACTGAGATTTAGCCTTTATGAGTTAAACTAAATCAGGACTATCTTAAATACAATATCATTAAACATGAAAGAAGTTGCAAAATTTATTTGAGAAAAATGACTATATACTCAAAGTGTAACCTAATTTTACACTGTTAGTTAATAAGAATTATTGATCATTCTCTTTCAACACATGATTATAATTTTCATCAATTCATAATTATACAATTAATGGTTAATATAAATAATTTATATTGACAATACATACCTATTAAATCCAATTTATTTATATATTGTTTAAAAAATGTAATTTATATTTTTTTCCAGAAAAAATATCCATTAAAAAGTGTGTTGTTATATATTTATTTCAAGAAAAATAGTATTTGTATCAATTATAAGTAATTGATTAATTAATGTATAGAATATAAGCATAGATTCTCCAAGATTTGAGAGAGATTTTGAGTGATATAGGCCAATGCATTAAGCAACACCCTTCTATGGGAGGGTTTCCCTTGTTACACAAAAACAAGAATATTGATCCTATAAGGCGCGTGGATAGAGATAAAGATAAACTCCCTTTTTCCTTTACAATCCCCATGGGCCCAAATATTTTATTGTTTATTTTTATCATTAAAATAAATAATTTAATTTTGATACATAATAATATGAATTTTTAATACTATCAAAACTTTATATATAATTATAATAAAAATTAAATAATAATAATACTAATAATAATATATGTGAGAGTTGTTATTTATTAACAACATAACTTTTTATCTTATTTAAATTTTTATTTAACTAAAAAATTTTAAAATTATTATATTTAAGACTATATTTTGATCCAAGTTCAGGTAAGGTTTTTTTTATTGTAGTATTTAGTTGTATACTAAAAAAATTCTGAATTTTTGTTTTTGAATATTTAATTTAGAGTTTTTGATTAAAATATTAAGTTTTATCCAAAAGAAGAAGTGCTTTTTCTTTTCAACCTTGTTTGTTTCTCAATCTCCTTACCTAAATCCCAGAAACATTACACACCATAGCATCACCAATATCGCAATCCAACTAAGAGAGAGAGAAAAAAACCCTATTTTTTAGAGAGAGCTCAGCCCTAGAAATTTATACAAACAGATAAGGACTTGTGCAACTCATAAACTACACTAGAGAGAGAGAGAGAGAGAATCACCATTATTTTCTATTTTTTTATTTCCCCTTTTTTATTTTTTCAATTTAATAATAACCCTTTTTCTCTTTCTCCATGGTTGCTGAGTAATTTGCTTTCTTTGCACTCACTCACTCACACTGTGGTTTTTTCTTTATACCGCTCGAAAAACCATAACTTTATTTGATTTTCTTAACAATCACTAGCTTCAATTTGTTCACAGGTGAAACTTGAGATTTGCAACATACCCTTTTGATCCTGCTCACGAATGTATGTATGATTTTTTTTCCCTTATCATTCTTTATTATTATATTTTTATCTGCATGTTGCATTTTCTCTTTGTTGTATTTGGGGTGTTGAATCTGTTTTAATTTCAAACCCAATTTACCGAAATTTGTTACTTTCCCTTTCCATGTCAGAAAAATCATGGCTGACGTTATACTCGTTTTTGTATGTGACTTTGAGGTTACTTTTTTGTGCTGTTGTATTTTGTGGTCCTTTTTTGTGTGGAACTGGGTTTGTGAGCTTTTTATGGCATTGGCTTGAAGTGATTCTTTCATATGTTTTCTGCTACTTTTCTGGTTTTGGGTTGTTGATTTTATGTGTGTTGGTATGATGGTTGAGTTTTATCTTTATTGGATTTGTGGTTACCTTTGAAATTGCTTTGTGTTCAAGGTTTATACTTAGTGCTGGTAAGAGTGGACCTTTCCATGTTCAAATCAGAATGAAACCTTTTTTGTTTAGTTCTATGTAGCACACTTCATAGTAAAAGAGTGTCAGGTGTTATGCACCATGCTGAGACATGTCTTTATATTCAATCACTTTTATTATTTCAAATATTACTAGTGTTTATGTGTATAGTGTCATGTTCGGTGTCTGGGTGTCTATGTCTTTGTCGGTGCTCCGTAAGTTTGGTAAGATGTAATATAGCTTCTCTTTTTGTCTTTTGTTACATGTTATTGGATAGTGGTTCACTTATTCGTGTGGATGCCTTGGCTTTCCATCTTGTTTCTCTAATTTATTTATCTTATACTTTATGGTTGTCTTGAGGCTTGTGTCCTTCCACTTTTTTTCATATATTTTGTTAATATGGTTCCATCAAGAAGAAACTTTATCTTCTAGAAGCTACCCTATTTTGATTTGAACTTTGAAGGATTATTAGTCTTTCTTCTCAAACTACAGTTACAGCTAATATAGTTTAAGGATAAAATTGACCACTGTTTGACACCCTTGTTGGTATTGAATTATTGGATTTCATCATATATTTTATGGTATTCTAATATGTGGATATTTTCCTTTTTCTTTAAATTGTCATTATACTCTATCTGAGAACAGAGCTTGGTGAATATTGGTGATCAAAATTTATTGTCAAAGAAGGCATTTGAAGTTAAATGCATGGATCACGTGGACCATATGGCGCTATCTGGTTCGGCATCTTACTATATGCAGCAGCAGAGAGAACTAGCTGTTTCTGGACCACTACCTGAGTTACATGTTTCGCCGAGTATTCGCCCATTGTCTAATCCCAATAATATACCATTTCAATCCAACATTGGTGGTGGTCACATCGGATCCTCATTGCCCTTAGAATCGTTGGCAATTTCATCTCACGCTGTCAATGTGGATGGTCCTCCTGGGGTGTCAACCGGAGAGACTGTGAAAAGGAAGAGAGGAAGGCCTCGGAAATATGGCTCTGATAGAGTTGTGTCATTGGCGCTGAGTCCAAGTCCAACACCATCTAGTAATCCTATAACTGTGACACAAGACGGCCAGAAACGTGGGAGAGGGCGTCCACCTGGGAGTGGGAAGAAGCAGCAATTGGCTTCTTCAGGTAAATATCTATTGCAATTTCTAGTTTGCTGTGTTAATAATCATTATTGTTTGAAGCATAAAGGTAGGGTTCAAAGTAATTTTTCAAACTAGTCATGAAATTGGTGAAAGCACTGATTACAGCTAACTTGTTTAACTATGAGCCTGTTTGTTACACTATTTTCATAAAAATTGGTAATTATCATTATAAACATTACTTTTTTATTTTAAAAGGTAATTATCATTTAAAACTTTTCATGGAAAACTGTTTTTTAAATTTTGATGTTTTTTCTTTCGCTTAAAGAGACCTCTTCTAAAAGTGATTATTTAATTGTTTTTTCTGAAGCTTAAACATGCATCTTCTAGAAGTGATTTTGTTCTCAAAATAAAAGGATATTTTATGAAAAAGTTGAAATAGATAGTGTCACTTTTAAAAGATTTTAGAGTATTTATTTAAACTTTTAAAAACATCATGTTTCTGATTAGTTTGAAAGTTACTGAAAGTAGCTTTTGAAAATGTTGTAATTACAACTACTTTTTTATTTATTTTAAAAAAGTGCTTTTTATAATACAACCAAACAGAAAATAGATTTTGCATTACTATAATCTATAAGAAATAAATCACTTTTTCCACACAACTTTAAAATCACTTTTTATAAGGTTAAACAAACAGGCTCTATTTATTTATATTATTATAGAACAAATAAAAATGAAATTAATATAAAATTATAAGAAGTTAAGTGAGATAAAAATTCAAATGAACAACCAATCTTGTAAAGTAAAAATTTGATATTAAAAAGCCGAATAATAATTCATACTCATTACTGAAGTATGTTGGCCTTTTTAACTTGACAATTGACATTGAATTTTTTATAAAAAGAACTTGACATTGAACTCTTATTGGGATAAAGAATTGTTTTAGTTTGAATTGATTGTTTAATTACAAAAAAATGTAATTAAAACCAAAAACAACTACTTCAAACCAATTCTTCAATTCATCATTGATTTTCGACTGGTTTGATTGATTCCTATCTCGTCAATAGCAGTCTGAGGCAGGCCTGATAGCGTTAGGGCAGGGTGGAACTTTGGCTAGCCTCCCCACACATTGCGATGTGGTGCAAAAGAGAGTTGTGGCTACTTTCGTGCCTTAGAAACGCGTAATTGTGACACATTTCACAAAGGTCACACCTCTACAGGAGCGCAATTGTTTTAGAGTTTTGAAACCCCAAAATACCCTTATAATTGAGTTGTTACGGGGGTATTTTAGGGTTTTTGCAAAGAAAAAAAAACCTATTGTCCTCTACTCTGCTGCGAACCAGCCGCCGTTTCAAAATATATCAAATAGCAGCCATCCCTCACCCCGCAATTCTGTAATCCCAATTATGGGGTCAGCCGCTCCGCAATCTGGGATTGACAACACAGATCGATTCACTACCATTCTCACTAGTTTTGTGAACTGTGTACGCCCGATTGATTTACCGGTCAAGCATCACTCCAGTATGTTTTTTCAAAGCATGGTTTGATGTTTTGTAAATCTATATTCAAATGTTATTGAGTCTAAGTTTCACTATAGTCATTTATTTATTATGCTGACAACTTGACTTGCTAATATCATAATGATATAAATGAGCAATGACATTGAAGTTCCAATCTAGTTTATCAATTTTCTTGAATTTAAAGTTTTGCCGATCTCGTTCTATTAGTGCTGCTTTTGCATGCTCTTATTTATCTAATGTTTTTCGCTGATCTCTAAGAGAGAGATGCATTTATTTTATTTTTAATTATTATAAACGAAAGGAAATCTTATTACAATTAAATTGGACCACGATTCCTTTCCACAATTGTAGATTTATACATATAAAACAACATCAATTAATTCATTAGTTACTGCACCAGATTATGTAATCAAGCTATTGAAAAATGTTGTATCAATATTGACAAATTAAATGTTATTAGCCAAGCATACAGTATGTGTGCGGCATGCTCATACATGTGTGTGTGAATGCATGTGATATGAAAATATTTACAAGTGGGTATTATGATTTTATTATTCATTATAAAATTCTATACTTCAATATGTAATAATCAAATTTGCAATGGTTCTAACATGCATATAAAATTATAAAATAACAAGACTTTCATCATGACAACATATGATGATACATGTATTTATCATAACGCGTAGGTTCGCTAAGTATTTTATGCACACTTTCTGACGTTTTTAGTGGTTAATTATTGTCAGGTGAGTCGATACCTGATTCAGCTGGGATTGGATTTGCCCCTCATGTCATCCAGATTCCAAGTGGAGAGGTATGTTATTCTTTATTAGGAATTTGGGTTTATCTCTATTTTTGCAGTATATGTTGTTAAATTTGCATGGAAAAATATATTGAAAAAAGAGAAAGGAGAAATATAAATCTGAATGATATTATGTTTTTTGAAGACTTAGAAATGATAATATATTAATTATGATCATAATGAATTTATGATAATGATCCATTAATTCTTTTATGTTACTTATATAATAATAATGAATTTATTTCATGATTGTTTCAAGTTTGAGCCAAATGTTCTAGCATTTATGTAAATACTGGAGGGTTACATTTTTGAACTTTTCTTTCTCTTGCAGGACATTGCAGCAAAAATATTGGCGTTTTCCCAGATGCAAGCTAAAGCTTTATGTGTTATGGCAGCTGAAGGTCATGTCTCAATCGCCACACTTCGTCAGCCTTCAACTTCAGGCGGCACTGTCAAATTCGAGGTATGGAAACTTTCTTACTACTGCAGTTTAAGAATATTTTTGTTTACTATCCTAGCTTTAAGCACATATTTTCAATAGGAAATTTCTATTATTGTAGACTTTTCTAGTCATAATAATTGATTCTTCATTTTGGCATTATATTGAATACTTTCTCGTGTTTGTGTTGCATTATAAGGTTGTTTACATATTTATGTGTATATATTTAATTTTTGGTTTGATTTTGGCTTTGTTAGGGAAATTTGGAGTTACTGTCCATGTCAGGCTCTTACTTGCCAACTGATAGTGGCAGCTTACGGAATCGAACTGGTGGACTAAGTGTTACCCTTATTAGTCCTGATGGCCGCGTCGTTGGTGGAGGAATTGGTGGTGTGCTCATTGCATCAGATCTTGTCAAGGTAACAACATTTTTTAGTGCTACCGTAATGGTATTTATATTATAGGTCCCGTTTGTTTATGATTTGATATTAAAAGAGATTTATTAAAATCACTTTTTTAATCTTCTCTGTTATTTACCGATCTCATAAAATCAATTTTTGTCTTCAGAAACTATTAAAAATAGCTTATCATTTAAATCAGAAAAATCATTTTTTTAGGTTCCGATTAATTTAAAAAGCTTAGACAAACACAATTAAAATCACTAAAAATAATGTTTTTGTTAAAAATGATTTCTCTCAAACTGTAAAAAATGGACTCTATATCGTTATAACATATATCTCATTCCCATGTGTTTAAATCAAAATTTTCCAGCTATACTAAACATAAAAGTCATGAATGCAGGTTGAGTTTGACAGAATCATAGTGTGTCACTGTGATTTTGACAAAAGCTACAGTTAAGAGCTTCAACAAAATCATGGTGTCATCTAGATTTCGTCAAACTCACCATGATTCCAAACATGCACTTACTGAACATAAAAGTCGTGATTGTAGGTAACAGTAGGGACCTTTCAGTGGGGTAGATTAAAGGGAAAGTACAAGAAAAAGGGAAGCTCACAAGATGCAGCAGTAGTTGCTGTGGAATCAGATCACCAAGGAATTCATAATCCAGTTGCACTGAATAGCATTTTACCAAATCAACAAAATCTTACTAGTCCAACCTCATCCTTAAGTCCTTGGTCAGCACCGCGTCCGATGGATATGCGAAATTCTCATGTTGACATTGATTTAATGCGTGGATGACGCTTTAATATACACTAGTAGTGTGTATATATTTCAGATTCATGGTCACTCCTCTAATATTCTTTTAGTAGTGATGACAGAATGGAAAGTACCTACAGCAGAGTAGAACTAGCTGACTTTTTGCAATTGATGAATTCAATTGGGGTTGTTCTCATTTTTTTGTAACTGAGGATATTTAATTTGGAGATTTCATGGTCCTTATTGATAATGATACATTATGTCCTATTTGGAAAAACATAACTTGAGTTAGGTGTTTTTTTATGTGATTTTGACTTATGACTCATAATTTAACGTGATTTGTCTCATTGAACTGCTGAGATTGCAAAAGTGAAGTAGTTATGTTTGTAATATGGTTGTGGGGAGCTAGTCCTTTTATTCCCAATACTATTTAGATTTTTGGAGCATATGATGTATCCTTCCAAGGGTAACTAAACTGGAAGAAACAAGAACAACTATTGGTGTCACTGTTGTTCTCTTCCATAACAAAGCAAGACGTGACCACAAAAGAGATGTTGACCATGTGCTTTGCTATATTTTGTTGTTAATGAAGTTTTAATGAAATTGGGCAAACTGATTTCACCATCTATTGTCAAGGAAAATATATGTATATATTGATGATAGATAAACATACATGTTGGTTGGTATATACTAGTATGATATATAATAGATTATAAACAAATAAACCTAAGAAGTGTAAAATCTTTTAAATCTATTCATAGAATATTATAATTTGAAATATTGAGTTGTGATATTTTTTGTTTTGTTATATTATCTTTTCGTAGTCAAATTTTGAGTAACCAAGGTCTGTCTGGAATTTTTTTATGCCGGCTAAACAATCAAATGGTCTCAACAAGGATTCTTTTATAATCTAAGTTTTTATAAAAATAAATCATTTTCAATATAAACTAAATCGAGATGAGATACCTAGCTTGCAAACAATTCAACTTTTTAATGAGTTATTATACTTTTATATCTAACTATCCTAATAATATTTAGTTAGCTACGATGAACAATTAATTGTGTTTTTACAGATAATTTAACTGGTTATATTGAAAAACATATTGTTAGTCTATTTAATTCAACATTAATTATAGTTCAATATTACTTCTTGAAGTGTTGTTGGGGTTAATGAATTGCTATTATCAAATGTTATTAATTGTTATCTAATTATACACATGCACATCAGTTTTTTCATGCGTGTGTGAGGTTAATAATTTATTTTATTAATATAGTGGTATGATTCTTTCACTACAAAAAAGAAAAACTCTTTTTATAATGTTCAAATATTTTATCAAATGAGTTGAATTGTTTGGTTCTCAATGTATAAAAAATAATGAAATTCTAAATGGTTGTGTGTGGGGTTGCTTGAGTGCATGCTAATAAAACTCCTATTGAGAATTTTTTTAAAGTTTTTCCATCAATATTAATATAATATATTAAAAAAAACAGTTAAATAGCATATACGGTCCTTTAATTTAATTTCAGTCAATGTTTTAATTATTTGTCTTTTTTTTTAATTCAGTCATTTATTTTAATTTTAAGTGATATTTTGATCTTTTATGTTTTAGAATTTTAACAATATTATTTATTTTTTTTATAAAAATTCATCAAAATTTGAAAACAAAACTCATAAATTAATTATCTTCAATATAATACAAATTTTATAAAATTTATAACTTAAATCTTTAAATAAATTTATATTTTTATTCTTTATTTAATAAATTTAATATTATTAAAAATAAAAATAAAAATTTATTTAAATATTTGAGTTATACATTAAAAAAAAAATACTTAATTTATAACGGATTTTTATGTAATAGCGCAGTTATTCATAAACTTCAAATTGTAGCTTTATGAGTTTCACGTTCAACGTACATTCGAACGCGAGATTTGATGTTGACTTTTAAACAAGCTAATAAGAGTGCATCGATTGCGCACACAATCTTGGTACAAAATCTGTGGTTTTAGTGCAAATTCTCTTATTTTCCCCTGTAACGAATCAATCTATATTTTCCATTCAAATAGTTAATTATATTAAATTATAGAGTTGATATCGGACACCCAATTTTTTTTTAAAATGATATCCAATATTTAATTGATTTCTCAATTAAAATAATCATGTACATATATACATTTGTCGTAATCACATCATATGTTTATTACATGTATGATAAAATATAAAAGAGTGTTGAAATGAAAAAAAAAAAATTAAAATATAATTTGTGAGTCGTGTTGATAGAATTTAATATATTAATATTATGGTAAATAAGTTTTTAAAATTTCAAAAATAATATAATTTATTAATTTAGTTTGGAGGATATTTTTTCCATTTGAATTTATTTAAATAATT
>JBBPBT010000151.1:11222243-11243728 GCA_037974875.1 Cicer bijugum | reverse complement strand
CATTTTGTCTTGTCACTTTTTATTCTACCTTTTACTATGTATTCTTTAATACAACTCGACTTAAAATTTTTGATAAATAATTCGTGTATGTACAATTGAGTAGAAGTAAAACATATATATAAATTTCAAATAGATAATATTTTTTTAAAAATTTGACAACAAAAAACATCTCAATAAAAAAAACAAATAATTTCTAAATCTAAATATTAAATATTATTATTTTATCTATTAAACAGTGCATAGTTCTAAATTTCCCAAAAATACAATAATAACACTACTATAAAATTAAATATGGACAACATTCTTTATCTTTTGAAAAATCACTATACTTTTATTACATATGAGTTCAAATATGTATGGAAAAACAATAGTCTAACTAAGATTTTGAGAAAAAAAAGCATAGATGTATCAAATTGAATTTTTTATGATGCGTCAAAATGAAACTTATAACAAAGTTAGTAATGAGATGACAATATTTTAGTTTGTAAGGCTCTTTTAATAAATTATTATAAATAGATAGATGTTATAAAAACAGTGTCATTAAAATTTCATAATTTACAATAAAAGGATCATAACATATAATATGAAATGAAAAAGTTAAGAAAATCTCTTAAATTACAATGCATCCTAAAGCTATATCAAGCATCTGACCATGTAATATGAAGACCACCACATTGATTAAGAGGAACACTCAAGGCTTCCCATACAGCCTTAGAGGCATCCACTATGTTGTTTCCACATGGAGGTTGGTAATCATGATCTGCATCACATCCCATTGTAGAGTCACACTCATCAACCACCATAGCCACCACACTTTTTCCATTTCCACTTATACTAATGTTGTGGAGACATCTACTCTTCTTATCAAACCATCCAGTAGAAAGTGCAACAACTGGAGTATCATCAGAATGGTATTCATTATCACATTCTGAAGGGCCACCTCCATCACCACCTTTTTCAAAACTATTAAGTGTGAGATATGCATTGGTGTAAGTAGACACTGATGGTGAACATTCATAAGTTGTGTACATTTTTCCTTGTACACAACAATCTGAATCATTCTCTGTGTTACATTGTCCAGGTGGAGCTTGTTTTCCTTGGATTCTACCACTTGGACTACACTGTTGAGCTTCAGAATAGTACACACTACTTAAAATGAGAGTAAATAATAAAAGGAAATAAGTTTTGGAGCAAAAACTCTTCATTGTATCTATCAAATTATATCTTTTCTCCTTTTTTTGGATTGATGTATAGAATGAGATTTTAATGGATATATATATATATATATATATATATAGTAAGAGAACTTCTATTGGTAAAGTAAATTGTTAATTTGTGTATGAAATAACAAGATGTGAAAATAAAATGTTTTTGAGGTCAAGGCAATGAGTCCTACTTTGTCCTGTATAGTCCAAATAACAACTACAAAAAGTAATACTAATATTTGATTTTTATTAACTACCAAAAGAAAAGTCCTTACAGTACGGTGCACCTACAATTAGTTTTCTTTGAATTGATTTTAAGAATATTTTAAGTACATGTTTACAAAATAGCTATGTTCCTTGATTATTATATTTGTTTTTACATAGAGACAACAACTCTGTTTTTATTAAGCCTTTGATCGTTATTTTTTATTATGCAATTGGCAGTTTCATAAAGGACAGAAGAAATATGATTCAATTACAAGTATACGTGCATTTGATTAGACACGGCACTAATATGTTACATTCATAATTAACCTATTACTATATAATGAAGCACTTATTCAAATACGAATAGCAAACATGATACTGATACGTTGACATCGATAATAATTACATGTGAAGATAAGAGTTCAATCTAAATAATAATAAATTATTGCTAGTGTTAAAAATAAATATTGCATTAATAAAGAATTAATTTATTTGCAACTGTATATCAATTCTACCTAACAGTATGCATCTTAATAAATCATCGTATCTTTTGTCAATAATTTAAAATCCTTAAAAGAACCAATCACAAGAATCTGGCTAAAGAAGGTAGTGTAGAACTTGTTCTTTGACCTCAAAAGTGATCATTTGGGCTAACAATAGCATGATAGAACACATACATTTGACATTTGATGTAACTTCTATTTATGCTTTTCTTTTGCTTGTTTTCACCAAGAGAGAGAAGTTGTATCTATAAATACCCACTAAAATCTCCCCCAAAGCATCAAACATTAAGAAGAACAACAAAAAAGAGAAACATAGAGTCACATAGCCAAAAATGAAGAGATTTTGCCTCAAACCTTATTTTCTTTTGATAGTTATCACACTTATCATAACAAGTTGTGTGTACTCTGAAGCTAAAAGTTGTCGCCCAAACGGTAGAATTAGAGGAAAGAAAGCTCCTCCAGGACAATGTAATAAAGAGAATGATTCTGATTGTTGTGTACAAGGAAAAATGTACACAACTTATGAATGTTCACCATTGGTATCTACTTACACCAAAGCATATCTCACTCTTAATAGTTTCCAAAAGGGTGGTGATGGAGGTGGCCCTTCAGAATGTGACAAACAATATCATTCCGATGATACTCCGGTGGTGGCACTTTCCACCGGATGGTTCAACCACAAGAGTAGGTGTCTCAACAATATTACAATCAGTGGTAATGGCAAGAGTGTTGTGGCCATGGTTGTTGATGAGTGTGACTCTACAAAGGGATGTGATGAAGAACATGATTACCAACCACCTTGTCCAAACAACATTGTTGATGCTTCCAAAGCTGTGTGGAAAGCTTTAGATGTGCCTCAAGATCAATGGGGTGGTCTTGATATTACATGGTCAGATGTTTGATCTTGTATTTGTGTTTTAGATTCCCTCAAATTATTATGTACTTTTATTTCTCATGTATCATATACTTGTTTTAATCGTTATGTTGTAAAGCAAAAAATACAAAACATACTTTTACTTTTATGCTAAGAGTTAAATCCTAAATTAAATATTTGTCCTACATCATTCAATACTTCAAATTCTTTCGTTATCAAACATAGTTTTAAACTATGATGCGTCGAATAAGATAAGATAAAGACATCAAATATGACACTGACATATCAACATTTATATTTTTAAGTAATTTATTTTAAAACACTTAAAAGACTTGTTGTACATAGAAGCAAAAATTTCATGGTTTACAAGCCTATTACTACTAACTCGTTTTGAAGTTCAAATAATTTTTATGTATAAGTAATCTTACTTTTTAAGGGATTGCTAATTCTAATGTTCGTTCCAACAAATCTATCAAAAGACGTACATATTAATTCAAATAGTGGTTTATTGAATTTAAATAATTATTATAGAATCTTTAAAACTATAGTGAAAGCTTTTAAATTTAAGATACTAAATTGCTATTTTGTAAATTTGGAAGACTAAATTTCAAGGAATAAAGTGATTATTTGCTTGTAATTTGTGTTATTCTATTGAGTGGTTAATGCAATAATTGAAAGTTTATTGGGTATATATAAAAATAGTAATTAAATAGGAAGTTGCTCGAGTTGGTTTGTAGAAAAATAAATTGTTTGACAAACTACAGCATCTTATTATAGGATAAATTGGTGGGTTTTATTCTACTTTGGGTTTCTTATATTAAATGATGATATGACTACATAAGTACCATATCAAAGTATCTGAAATAGATTATTTATATATATATATATATATATATATATATATGAAATGGACATACATTTGTCTTTAATCGGTAAAAACTAAAAAACATTATTGTGTGTGATGTTGTTTGGATGAAAAGTTTTTTTAAAGAATTTTAAAAACTCACAAATTTTATTTGGAAGACATCAGCCTAGTTGCATTGGCTTAAATACTTTCTCTTAAAATTTGACGAATCTTATTGGGAGGACAACATAAAATAGATTAAATATAAAATATTTTTAATTAATCTTTTATGTTTGATTTTGGTATAGTGGTAATTTTAATTTTTAAATGTATTTACACAATTCAATAAAAATAAAAAATTATTATCATAGATAGTTAAACTAGAGACATAAACTTTATAAAAGTCTCTATACCACTAAGTCATTCTACATTTTATTATTTATAGCGAGCCATCGGTTATATATATCATATATTATAGATAAATATTATTGGAGATATATTTATTTTTATCAAAGAATAAAATTTTGGAGTGTCATAACTAAGTTCTGCCCTGCATAAGAGTCCCTGGAATATACAACTTACTATCATAAAAGTCCCTGAAAAATATAATTTACTGTCAAAATAGTCAAGTGACCATTATAACGTTATAGATTAAATTAAGTGATATTTTGACGATTCAATGACTGATTTAGATTTTTTGTTGAGTCAAGAACTAAAATGTTAGTATCTTATATATTCAAAGACTAAGATGGTAGTTTATCCAAATTTCTATTTTTAAAATGACTTCTTTCACTACTTTTATTTTCAAAAGTCTCTAAATACACATTTGGATTGACTAATCTTCATATGAATTCTTAATGTGTTTTGTACATTTGAATCGATCATTTCAAATTATAGATTTTTAAAAATATTAAATGTTTCCATGCTTTCCTCTCGAGGATACAAATTAAAAATCCTCAATAAGCAAGGATAAAAAAATTGAAGCAAAGACATGTGTAATTTTTTTTTTTTCTTTTTGACTAATCACGTGTGTAGATATTTAGGTATGGATATAACATCTAATAAATGAAGACAATAGCCTATTGTTGAAATATTTCATTGTTCATAAAATTATATCAATTTTTTATTTTTTTTAATAGTTTAATGGTTATATTCACACTTTAAATGTAGAGAGATGAAAAATTATGAATTCAAACTCATGTTTATATATAATAATGTTCTTGAAACTATCAACTAAACCAACTAATATTAATTCTATTGAAATCCAATGGCATGAAATAAATCATACACTTGTGCAAATAATTTAAATTAAATGTTCAAAACTTAAATTTTGTTTGGTAAAAAAACTTAAACTACTAGAGCCTAGATCTCTTAGTTGTCATGGGCTAAACAAGGTAGTGGAAAACTTGTTCTTTGACCCCAAAAGCAATCCTTTATTGTGGTAATTGTCATTTGAGTTAAACACGGTAGGATAGAACGCGTTGCTTTTTGACCCAAAAACTAACCCCTACCTCCCAGCTTCTTGTTTCAATCAAACAGAAGTTTCCTATATATACCTTACTCAAAGCTCCATTATAGCATCAAATACCAAGAAGAACTAAGAGAAGAAACAAAGTTGCATTGACAAAATGAAGAGCTTTTATTCTAAAGTTTCTTTTCTTCTATTGATTACTCTTATTTTAACTTGTGTTTATTCTGAAGCTCAAAAATGTCGTCCAAAAGGTAGAATCAGGGGAAAGAAAGCTCCAACAGGACAATGTAATCAAGAGAATGATTCAGATTGTTGTGTACAAGGAAAGATGTACACAACATATGAATGTTCACCATCAGTATCTACTCACACAAAGGCATATCTCACACTTAACAGTTTTCAGAAAGGTGGAGATGGTGGTGGCCCTTCAGCGTGTGATAACCAGTACCATTCTGATGACACTCCTGTTGTTGCACTTTCTACAGGGTGGTTCAACGACAAGAGCAGATGTCTCAACAACATTATTATAAGTGGCAATGGAAAAAGTGTGGTGGCCAAGGTGGTTGACGAGTGTGACTCTACAATGGGATGTGATGAAGAACATGACTACCAGCCTCCTTGTCCAAACAACATTGTAGATGCTTCCAAAGCTGTGTGGAAAGCCTTGGATGTGCCTCTAGAACAATGGGGTGGCCTTGACATTACATGGTCCGATGCTTGATTGTAGAAGATGAAATGTATATCTATGTTTGTGTCTGTATTATTTGTGATTCATTGTACTTTTATGTCTCATATTATGTGAATTATGTAAATGTTGTTACAAGATAGCACAATGTTATAAATTAAGATAATTCATTGCAATCTCCTTGGTTTTTGTTCCGGTTACACAGTCTCACATCGGATTTATAAATTATTCTTACACTCACAGCAACGCAAAATCAAACAATACCTTAAGACGTGGTTCTACAGACAGGTAGGAACAGTTTTAAAATGTGATCTCTCACCTTATGAATTATATGACTGCAATATTTCAATGGTAGTAATGTTTGCAATTGCTTAGCACTATTATATATTAGATATTTACAGGGGTCACATAACACCTAAATTTTGAAATTCACATAAATCACAACAAAACTCAGTACACTTTTATCAAAAAACAAACAACCTTGTATTGTATCCAATCAAGCTTTCAGGTCCTAACAATGTTTCTTTTACTCTCTTCATTTGGTAAAATTTTGATTGAGCATCAGAGATAAAAATTTAGATTGATGACAAACTGGTAAAAAATAAAAGTTATTGAGGATGAGATTTTGAAAGTGTAGCTATAGTAAACACAAGCCTGAAGCTATAGGATGAACGACATTTAAGCATAGTTAAGACAGTAGATGAAGCACATAAAATTCAAATAAATGACAATAAAAACTAACCTACCAGAGAAATGTGACCATGATTATGAATCGAACCATAATTAATCAATAAAAAGCATGTCCATAATTCAAATTCGAATTGTAATATAAAAACCAACTTAGCAATTCCAACCAAATAGTAAATCAGTATGCAGAGAAACTGCAGGATAGATGGAACGTATTATAAAACAAGCTGTCTACCAAAAGCTTCACATTTTTAGGGGAAATGGTTCTCATAACAATAACCAAAACAGTTTAACAAGAAACAAAATTGGAAAACACAGCAATAAAATATAATCCTAACAAACTAATCTTTTAATTAAACCTTATCGGCCTTAGCAGCAGTAGCAGCAGCTTGACCTCTAAGACGACCAGTCCTCTTGGCAGCAATGAGACCAACCTTTTGTCCAGGAGGAGCATCACGTCTGACAGTACTTGCATGTCCAATATGCTGGTGATTACCTCCTCCATGAGGATGCTCAACAGGATTCATAGCAACACCACGAACCTTAGGCCAGCAGTTTCTCTTAACCCTAAACTTGTGGTAAGCATTACCAGCTTTCAAAAGTGGCTTCTCAGTTCTTCCTCCACCAGCAACTTGCCCAATCATTGCCCTACATTCACTAGGAACAATCTTCTTGGCACCAGAAGGAAGCTTGATCCTGTAACATGCCAAATCCAACATCACGATTACAGTTCAATTACAATATTTAAATTCAAAAAAAAAATCCTAAAAGATTGTTCTAAGGATCAATTCATTTCCTAGATACTCCAAACTAGTCAAAACCCTTAAATTTATGATTTCCCCTCAATTTATTCACCATCAGAAGAATTAGTCTAATTAAAAGAACAAAATAAATTAAAACTAATATAATTCGATCCTGTAACAAACCAAATCAACCATTTCTATTCAAGATTTAATTTTCACGAATAAAAAATCAAATTAATCCACACAAAAAAATAATGCAGTTTCAATTGCTCAAAATAACAAAAATAAAAGAATTATATCAATTAAACAAAATAAAAGAGAACCAAACCTAGATGTATCATTATCAGGGTTGTGACTGATAACAATAGCGTAGTCACCAGAGGCTCTAGCAAAAGCACCACGGTCACCAACATGATGCTCCACATTACAAATAACAGCACCTTCAGGGATAGAACGGAGAGGAAGAACATTACCAACAACGAGTGTCGCTTTTTTACCGCAGTAAATGAATTGACCGGTGTATAAACCTTCAGCGGCAACGAAGAGTTCGTTCTGCTTCTTGTAACGGAACGGGTGACGGAAAGTGACTTTAGCGAGAGGTGCACCCCGACCTGGATCGTGAATAACGTCCGTTACGACACCTTTGAGGTAACCGTTACGTTCTCCGAAGTCGAGACTGCGGAAACGTGCAGGTCCTTTGCGGTGATGTGTGTGAGACTTGAAGACGGAGCCAGCTCCCTTACGCTGTGCACGGATCACACGTCCCATTGTTGCGGCTCTGGGGATCGATGCAGTGGAGAGTATGAACGATAACAACCCTTTGCGTTGGTTTTGAGATGGGAAAATTAGGGTTTAATTATTTATTGGATCGAACTGTTAATCTATGGGCCGGCCCGAGGAAGCCCAAACATTTTAGAATCATGCCAAATTTAATTAACAAATTTGCTACCTACACCCCTCACTTTACTACCCATACTCCTAATTTTTAAAAAAAAACATAATATCCAAATTGTCCTTGAATATTTATAATATTCTTTAACTTCATTTATTACTTTGTCGCCATTCTTAATCACTCAAAACCTACATATCACAAAATCACCATAATTCACTCATCATAACTCATAATCATTCAAAACTTACATCACTCATATCTTGCACCTCATCAATTCCCTCTTCACATTGTGGTTAAAGTGACCCAAGAAGGTATATGAATGAACTAAGTTCACGTACATTGTAAAAGTGTAAAAATCTCAGGTACCACGTGAACTGAGTTCATGTAAACGTACTTGAGTTGAGTTCACGTACATTGTAAAAGTGTAAAAATCTCAGGTACCACGTGAACTGAGTTCATGTAAACGTACTTGAGTTGAGTTCACGGTACTTGAACTGAGTTCACGTACACTGTACAATTGTAAAAATCATAGATTGTACGTGAACTCAGTTCACGTAAACGTACTTTTAAAATGACCAAAATGGTGGTTAGAGTTTTTAGGATATGTGAAGATGTTGATGAACATAACAGTTAGGGTTTTGAAGATGAAGGTTAAGGTTTTGAAGGTGAAGATGAAGATGAAGATGTAGATGAAAATGTTGATGAAGACGAAGATGAAGATAAATAAGAATGAGAGTGAGAATGAAGATGAAGATTGAGAGATGTTAGGATTTTGAAGATGAAGAATGAGAGAAGTTAGGATTTTTAAGATGAAGATGAATGAATGAGATTAGAGTTAAAAATTCAATAAATAAGAGCATTTTTGGTTATTTGTTTTTTTTTAAAGAGGTGTGTGGGTGGTAATGCGAGGGGTGTAAGTAGCATTTTTTTTAATTAACCATTAGTTAAAATAAAAAGTTGTTCAACTAATAAATGTCGATATTGTTATGTTGAATGTTTTGTTCCGAATTCAAATCTTGAAACCTCACAATTGTGTGAGTTAATTATGATTAAATTTATCATTTCATTTAAGATAAAATAAAGATAAATAAAAACTTATGTGCAAAGAAAAAAGTGTAAAATAAAACCATTGACAAAAAGTTGAATATTATCAATTTAACATATAATATTATATGGATTGAATAATTTGATAAAGAAAATTTTAAATGATTTATGGAATTAATATTTTTTTTTAATCACATGTTTCATTCAAGTAATTTAAACGATTAAATTGGTTAGAGAAAAGAAGATTAGTTAGAGATGTTAGTCTAGAGGACTAAGATTGGATAACGAAAATGGTTGCAATTGTTGATTTTTTATTTGATGAATAGTTTTAAAAATTTATTAATTTTAAAGAATAAATTTGCTAACCCCTATAATTTTAGAAATTAAATATGAAGATTTACTAGAAACAAAACACATCTCCACCTATTTGAAAAAATAAGAATGCAAAATAGTTGACACAGTTACTGTATGATTGAAATAGTAGGAGAAACTATTCTTGCATCAATTCAATCTTTTCAGCATTTTGTTGATGAATGAAGATTACTCATATTTTAATTAAAAAAATGTTACCCCATCGGATTTTTATATATTTCCCTATTTTTAATAGCATATGTGAAAAATGTATGCAAAAGGATAGTATATAACAAATACAACCAAAAGATAAACATAAGATCACTGCTAATGCTCTTCACATCCACTACATCAACTTACAAATGTTAGCAAAAGGCATAATCATGGGATAAATTTAGAAACTTAAATGAAATACGTACCTTAATTTAATCAAAAAAAAAAAACATACCGTCAATTGATTCAATTCATTGTAACAAAAAAAAATTGATTCGATTTATTTGTCTGAGTACTAGATAGCAAAAAATAATATTCCTTAAATTAAAAGGTAGCTCCTGAATCCAGTTGTGGAAACAAAAAACTGGTAGCAAATATAGAACTAACCAAGAGACCAAGAATGAACTGTAGCTTCAACAAATTTATAATTGGGTACATAAAATCTTAATCATTACAATAGAAATTTCATTTAAGATGTTGTAAAATACAAAACTAATCAGAACTTTAGAGAATTAGCAGGCATGGAGTAAATATGTAACCCAATTGTCCTACAAAGAAATTCTATCTTCTTCAACCCTTGTAAGGTAAAAATTAGATACAGGTAAACTACATTCAAAATGTTTGGAAATCATCCAGCTTTAGATGCCTCACGAGTAGATTTTGGCTCTGCATTCTTCCTCAAAAATTCAGACAACCTTAAAGTTGCAGCACGCCCTCTTTCTAGGCAATGAAGATAATCATCCACTACAAGAAATTAAACAGAAAACTAATTATTATATCATATTAGAAAATTAAACCACATCATATGCTAGTGTGGCCAATGCTGGGAATAATAGAAACATACGGAACACGTGGCATCAACATTTATATTGAAGGACCAACCACAAAGACATTAAAGGGCGAGTAGCAGAATACCTAACATAGCACCATGTGTTACAGATGTGATGATTCCGTGTGCCATGGGATCACTGCCTGCCTGCGATGATTTCTCTGGTATGATGGAAACTGTTGAATTTGGAAAAACTAAATAGGCAAATGCTTTTGCTTTCTGCCAGAACACAGAAATGCACTGAATTAGAGTAGAGTACGGGCAACATGGGATCAAGATCTCCAATTTATGAATTTGTTTGAACCACCGAGACATGAAGATAGAAACTGTCATGCACGTATATAGGCTTGTCACACAAAAATACCATACGCTGGGTTCCGGTTCCATTAAACCTTACAGCATGCAATTAAACATTTAATAGTAATATTGTATTAACATTTTCTAAAATCAGGCAAGTGGTGTCTATCGGATGCATAATTCTACTTCAGAATCCAACTAGATAGGAGACTTGGCAGTAAGTATACATCCAATTATCCAACTTAATTAGGAAGCCATCTATTTCTAGTACGCAAAATTGTGTCACGTAGGGTAGTTTTATTTTCATACTTCACAAAAATTATGAAATGGAAAAGTAAATGCCCATAGTACTAATGAGCTTGGGAGTTTTAAATCAGAACATACAATAAAGAGCCGTGAAGTTACATTCCAATAGCAGAATTTCATCATAAAAGAAAGAAAAAAAAAAACTCTTCACGCAATAAAGGAATAACTCTCAAGTTCTCAACTGTAGCTTTCACACAAGTAGATGTTAGAATAATCTTTAGTACAATGCCCCACACAAAGGCACCCACCATGAACCCAATCACCCCTGATTTCCCATCAGCCTGTACAATATAACCCACTCATCTAAACTCTTGGTTCATGCATCAACCCAACAAATCATGAATCTCATCAAAAGATAGAACTGCACACTTAGAATGAGAAATCTCATGGCACAGAAAAGAACAAAGTTTCACCACCTAGAAAATTAATAATAACCATTAAAAGTAAGAGTCAAATACAAAGGAATGGGATCATCCAGATTTTCAAGTAAGTTCCCTACCTTCAGTAATCAGTGATGACAAGTGGCCAGGACCAGTCATGAATGGTTTGGTGGAGGAAACTGTATGGTTTAAATTGACATTGATGTGCTAGAGATAAGGATGTTGGTGTGGTTTGGTGGGGGGAAAACCGCATTGTTTAAATAGATTATAGATGCACTAGAATTAAGGATGCGGGTGTGAGGTTTGGTGGAGGAAAATGTACTGTCTAAATAGATGTACTACATTTAAGCATTTTGGTGAGTTAAGACACCCTCACCCCCATATCCATTTTCAACATTTAGACAACTATCACACAAGTTACTCCCCCTCCCTTATTTTTACTATTTTTCCAATCCAATTCTCTGTTTTTTATTTAGGATAACCATATTTTACACTACAAAACAACCTAGTATGAATTAATAAAAAGGACTACAATGTTATTTAAGTTTAGGAAACCAGAATATAATAAATTTCATAAAAAGTTGACAATGATAAGCCATAAAAAAAAATGAGTTTGTTATATGTTTTTCGGTAAAAGCAGTTAAGTTAATCAAACCTTAAAGGATGTTAAAAGGATTTACTGAGGAGAGAAAAAAGCAAAAACGAAACATGTAAAGGAGTTAACTTTACTTACAACATCAATGAGATCATACAATACAGCACATATACTGATATAGTACTAACATTTATAGTATATGAAAGGGTTGTTACTTATGACAACCATTACTGAATAGAGACGAATATTTAAATATTTCAACTGTCATCCGCAGGGTATTTAGAATGCTTCATTATAAATGTGATGAATGCAGGTCAAATTTTGTTTAGAAGACTGAATTCAATAGACGTAAGGTGAAAATGAAATAATGCTTTAAAATTGACCAAAAAGATTTAACGAACCTCTTCTTCTTGTTTGGAAGGGTCCAATATTATACAATTACTATCAGTTACAGAACAACATATTGCAACTGCAGAAACAAGGAAGAGAAATAATCATTTTTAACAAAATGAAATCTTACAAGTAAACTAAAAGACAATAACCAACAAGTCTCGACTACCAGCAAGATGTTTTAGGGGAATTCCAGCATCTACAAGTGCAGCGCATGCGGCGTTTATTGCACATGGAAGAAGCTACATATTAAGTCAAGAAAAAGAAGCAAAAGATCTGGAAGCATTTATTAGATATTAATCTTTTCAGGTCTCTCACTGCTCTTCTGATGATCAAAAAAATCAAACTAGAGTTTGCATCAACAAGATGGAATGGTAAATCTATTTGGTTCCTTCACAGTCCTATAAAAGTAGAACGTAGAATTTGTTTCTGAACTAAATCACTATAACACCACTCTTTAAAGTCAAGTAGGCATTTCAATAATTAGACATTGAGCCTTAAGTTAAAAAATGGCATAAAACACAAATTCTCTCCATTTCTTCCAGCCAGTTGAAAAACATCGATATTTGAAACAGAAACTAAAATTCTAAGCAACACATGTCACAATAATTCAAATCATTCATAACTAGTCGATATATAGTTCAAACATTAGAACAGAATGTTTAAGTAGGATACAGCACCATCATCATGGACAACCTGCATTAGAAGAAAAAATGTTCAATCACAAAACCTTACAGGCCAGGTAAACAAATAAAATATTTTCACTTCAAGTAGTCTGTGTTGCGTGGAATAGTATAGATGGATTTTTTTTTTAAATGGATGCTAACTTGTTTCATTCCAATTCACCATATACCACAAACATACATGAAAGAAAGGACCAAACCCAAGGAAGTGAGAAACTCACCTGAACTATAACAGAAGTGGTGGTGTTAGGATATATGGTACGAATACAAATGCTTTCCAAGGTTTTCTTCAATATCATCTCATACTCCCTATCAACTTGACCAATCTGTCCTGTATTAGGCTTCCAAATAACTTCAACGGAAGCTTTCTCGGGATTTTCATTCTTCTTGGTTCCGGCCTTAGGTCCGTAAACTGCAGCAAGGACTTTGGTGTCTCCTTGAGCCCATGTGGCTGAACCATGGGCCCGGTGGAGGACAGAATGAGAGCAAGCCAGGGGCCTCAGTTGATTAGGACTCCTTCCGTCGGGTCTATCCTTCTCCATTAAATTCCTAAGGATAAATCACTCTTTATTCTGAACTCACTCGGCAGAAGAAAAATTGCACTGTTGAATAGCCACTCTTGTTAGGAACACACAAAAAAGGACAAAAGACAATAACTCAAAGAAACACAGGTGAACAAGTTTAAACTTTGATAAAAACTCACAAAAGCCATAACACGGTACTTAAGAGCCAGAAATGAAATTACAAAAAAAAAAACTATAAAAAAAAAAAAAGTGACTCCTTCAGTGTAAATATTGACTCTATATTTAGCAGAAAACTTCAGGAAAACGTGCTTTAAATTCAATTGTAGCATCGGTTATATTCAAATTTTAACAATAGAACCATTTTGAAAACATTAAAAGAAGCCTCAGTGTGGTGTTGTGAAAAGTGTGCATCAGGTGCTTTCAGACGGCACTAGCTATAACAATAAATCATCAACATTGGCTCCAGTGACTGAATCTATATAATCATATATGAAGAAGCGAAGTGTGATTTTGATTATTCAGCATTTGTAAGGGAAAAACAGAAATTGATTGGGGAAGGAAAATTTACAAAGCATGAGAAATGAGGTACCTGACGCTTACTAGCTACAGTTGGTGGTGGTTCACTGCAGCGGAATAGATGAGCTGGACGGTGGCCCCGGAGACGATACGAGCGAGTAGACGGCGGTGGCGGAGCTGAGAAGAACAAGAGCGAGCAGAGAATAAGAACTTTTTTGGGCTAACCCAAATTTTAAATGGGCTGCATTAATCCAATTCAAAAAGTTTTCACTTTTAATTATTTTAACAATTTATTTTTCCGTCAAAACAAAATTTATTTTAACAATCTATTTGGGTTTGGTAAAAAAAGAAAAGGAAAAGCAATCTATTTGGGAGGGACCTCTAAACCTAATTCTCGTACCCTTACAAACCATGTGAAAGGTTTTTTATTTTAATTATTTATTCATATGTGTTTATTATAGGTTTTGTTAACCAATACTTAAAAAATATCATGTAATCGGAAATTTAATATTAATTTTAAATTATTTAATATATCAATTAGAAACGTCAAAATTAGTATATTATAAACTTTTCTAAAAATTAATTTAATTTTGATATATATCATTTACATTTTAAAATCAAATTTATTCTTTGATCTTATAAGATAAGATAAATTTTATCATAATTAAATTACATAAGACGTAAGGTTTAAAAACTTTCGAAGTCAAATTTTATATACAAAAATTATATAATAATAGTTTTCAGTTCAACAATAAACTTTCTTATATACAATTGAAAATTTTCAAATATGTAACATAATAAATTTATAACACAATGTCAACCAATCGTTACTTCCTTATCTTATTTTTCACTTGTTAACCAATTTTTACACAATTTGTGATGTGAAAGCATTCAAAATCGGAGATAAGAAGAAGTTCGTTTTTACCGACATTAATTATACAAATTTAGTTTATGTAAATAGATTATATTATTTTGTCCCAAAAAATTACAAATTAAATTGTCTCTATTTAAAAACTATTTTATCATTTCTATTTTAGTTATTTGGACTATCTATTCTATTCTATCAAAGATAATATATTTATGTTTAAATTTACTTCGATTGGACACAAAACATTACATTGTTCTTTATTTATATTAAATAGTGGAATGTACTATTAATTAGTTATATAATTTAATGAGTTTATTATTCATATAATATATTCATAAGACATAATTCAACAAATAAAAATAAATATTAATAGAGTTAAAAATAATGTCTTAAATTTAAATTAAAATTTCACTGTTATATGTTTGAATTTCAGTAGTGCTTACCAATCAGACAAAAAAAAAATTGATGTAATATATGAATTGCAACCATGCACACACGGATAAATGAATGAGTGTTTTACTTTGTGTTTAGATGAAAGTTGATGTGAGACCTTTTTGTAGTGTAACCTATTAAATCAAACTAGTTACAACCTGTTTGATACAAAGATTTGAAGCTTCAAAATTTTCTTTCATTTTAAATAACTGGTGTAGCAGAATTCCGCCACAAAGTAAATTTCGAACCAAAACATAACATAACAATAAACTGTCACATTGCAACTTTCCACATCATGTAAACATTTATATCCACAGTAATTATTGAAGGGACAACAACCCTGTAAACTTTGTACATGTACTTCCAAAACAAACAAACAAAAGGGTGAATTTACAACATACTATCTGTAAGAGCAGGCAACCTACGAAAGAAATTGAGTGGTGCTGGTGGTATCTTACCCCTTAATTTAGGATGCCTCATTAAGTAAAATCCAACTGCAAGAAACACTACCTGAGTTGGTGTAACATACAAAATTAATGCAGCCACAAAACAAAATAACATGAATACAGTTGTTGCACGAGGATCCCTCCAGTTTAACAATGCATGTAGTCTTTCACCTTGTGTTGCTATGTCTCCAACAACACTTTGAACCCTCCCTGCCAAACTTCTCAACCGATCATACCTCCAACGGACTACATCCGCGCTTTTTTTCGTTGGAAACGTATCAAATTCCTCGTCGAACTCATCTGGATTTGTCACATCAGCACAAGAAAGTTTTATGTCCATGTGAGGAGGGTAGCGCGGCCGAGACCTCCATTTCCACATACCTATTATGAACATGTAAAGAAACACTGTTGGTAGAATAAGCTGTGGGAAACAAACAAGCATCATGTAGAGAATGTGTACTAAAATTGTTGTAACTGAATTCTTCCATCTTGAGATTTCTATCAACCAGCTTCCTACCGAAACTAGTCCCGAAAAAACTGACTGCAATCGGTTTATATTCGCCTTGCTTCGTCTCATGCTCCATAGATGAGAATCTGTATCAGACATGTACTCAACCACTTCTTTTCTAAGAGGTGGTTCTGTCCTGCTAAGTCTAGCTACAACAATGTTCATAGCTTGGTATTTCATCTTTTCTTGTTCAAATATGTTGAGAGGCTTTGTGTAGTGCATCTTTGGCAAATGTGGTTTGAAATACAAACTCATCATGTTAGCCAATGATGTGCATGAGAAACGTATTGCTAAGTGCACCTCACCCATTTTTTTAAGACCAGAATTTTGTACTGACAACAATGGATAAGAATGTGTATAAATGCGACCGGTTTCCAACGTTGAGATCCTTATCCGAACCTTACCTATCTTGATATCTTTGTTGTCATTTGAATCAAGTTGTGCATTATCAAACACACCTAAGGTGAGAACTGTGGAAGGATCATGAACTTCCCAAGTGTATTGCTCGTTGAATTTCGGGTTAAGATTGGCTACCATCGTTCGAGTTCGCACCCATTTGTGTCCATATTTTGCAACACAATATACATCTGATGTTCCTCTTCCATCCCTTGTTTTGTTTGGTTGTACAGCAGCATTCAAAATGCCAAGTTCCAATATACCAATTGGTTTTTTCCAAAGTTGTCTTGAAGTAGGCCTAAGATCACTACTATAATAAGTTGACTCATCTAGCACATGGTAACCACCATCAAGAAAGACACTAACATGAATTCTACTAGAGAATCTGTCTTTGTCCTTGTCTTTGTTCTTCCCTTGTCCCTCTTCCATTGCTGATGACATGGACTTTGCAAGAGGATACCACCTGCTTCGGATAGGTCGATCGTCTATGCGCTTTTCAACTGTGTTCAATGGAACAACAACATTGCCAATAGTCTCCTCCTTGTTGCTTCCAAGACGGTCTTCGACAGTAATGATCAGATGCTCTTCAAAAGGCTCAGCAGCAACAAACAGCATAGCTTGATCCCACCGCGGATTCATGACCCTTGATTGAACAGGTTTTGTTTTCAAAATTTGGACACCGTGTTGAACCTTAACATAAGCATCAAGGACTCTAGACTTGTCAGATGGAAGCAAGTCTTGTGCCTCGATCACTTTGACTCGTAAATACCATAATCTCGGGGATGTGTAGACTTTCGACCGAATCTGAGCATAGTTAGCTGCAAAGCTTCCACTTGGAGACATTGCATCAGAATGCCAAGCATCAGGAAAAGCCTCATCAGCTTGTGTTCCAAACCAAACAGCAAGCATTATCTCCCCATTTTTCATTTCTCCACTTTTGTTCACAATCCTATACCACTGAGGAGCCAAAGGACTATTAGGCGGAACGCGTTTAGGAACATCATACAGATCAAACCTCACAATTCCAACAAGATCATCATGTATTGTGTCCTTGTCTTTGACCAAAACTTCAAGAGTAGTTGATTGTTGATTGTCCTTGGCAAATGCAAACACCTTGTTCCATTCAGGGTTTTGGTTTTTCTCAAAGTGATTGGTAGTTCCTTTGAAGTTTCCAACCTTGACAATCACATAAGGATCAAGACTACCTGTAAAATCCATTGTTGGAAGGTCGCGAGCTTTCACAACTCGTACAAAAAGGTACTCCATTGGTTCTACAAGATCATAGGTGCTAGATGGTTTATTCTCACCGCGAATAACTCTTCCACCTACAACTTTCCCTCCTCCAAGAGAAGGACTTGTCTCTTTCACTGCATAATCCGTTGCAAATGCTTGAACAACCTTTGGAGCAGATGGTCCAGATTTCATCTCATGCATCCCAAATATTACATTAGGCTTTGCAGCCGCGGCTACAGGCGAAGATTTCTTTTCTTTTCCATCATTTGATTTAGGAAGGTTGTGAAATGTGTGTCTTGACTCATCAGTTTTCTTTTTAAACACATTGTTGAGGATTTGACTTGTAAAAGATTCTGGTACCTGATCTTGTGTAAGATTTTCATCTGTGTTGATCAGTCCATTGACAAATGATTCCATTGCAGGAAGAGGGTTTGAGGATCTTAAAGAAGGGTCATCTGTAATGAATACCTTTAAACCAAGTTCACCTTTCGTGCGCGAAAAAATGCCTTTCTTTTCAAGAGGATAGTGCAAAACAACAGCATCGGAATATGGAACAAATGAGGTTCCAGTGAGCCTAACCTTACCAAGGTAGACTGTGGAGCCATTGATTTTGTTATAGTGATATATGAAGGCATCAAGATTGAGGTTTGGTAACTTTCTTGGATCTGTGATGTTGAAGTAAAATGTCTCATTCCAAATAGGACTCAAATCTTTATCTTTTGTCGTCGTGCGAAATTTCTGATCATCAAAGTGAATTTCTACAAAAGTACTAGATGAACCTTGTCCATCTTTGGACATAAGCTCATGAGCACCAACAACTTCAACACCTAACTTGAGACTGTTCATTGAAAATACCTGGAAAAGGAAAACAAATTAATAAGGTTCAAGTTTAATATGGTATCAAATATAAATTTCAATATATCAGAGTAGTTATAATATGTAATTAGAGGGACAAATTAATAGCCTATAGTTATGTACAATTTCTTTATGCTTTCTCATTAATCAAGTCAAAGATGCATTCTAGCAGAATTATAGCTACTTTGAAACATATATAAAACTTGGAAGATAAATTCTGTTTGCAAAAGAAAACACAATTAAGAAGTACAAAATTCATTGACCCCAAGTTCTGTTGAATAATTTTGTGTTATATTAATAGTTGATCAACAAATAAAAGAGTTTCTCACATAATATTCATGAAGGCATGAAATTTTAGAAAAAAATCATCTGTAATTCCTAACATTAATAATCTGAAATATTTTGAAAAGTAACAACAGTTTTGAATTTTTATTTAGTTTTTCCAAGCATAAACATGGAAGAAGAAAAAATGAGAAGCTAAAAGAAAATAGAGGGGAAATTTTTTGTGGAGGTGATACTTCAAACATAAGCAAGAAATAGGAAGATTTAAGAACAGAAAAATAGACCAAAAAGCAATCAATTCCTCTCCTCAGTGACCAAAAAGCTATACAAAAATGTAAATGAACTTTTTTGTACTTAAAAAAGAGAAATAAAGATTTTTGAACAGAGAATAAAAAACATAGATTCCTTGTGTTCTGCCTCGATTGAGGGATTGTGAGAATGATTTTTCTGAGGAATCTTGTTAAAGAATCTACAAGTAGAAATATTTTCTTAGAAAACATAATTTTTAAAAGTTGAATGCACAATTTTCATAACAAAATTTTTACTTTTAATTCTTTAACAACACATGTTATCATTTGCCTTTTAAGTCCGTGTAAAGCTGTAGAAAAAAATTAAAAGAAAATGAAGGATAACATGAACTTCCAAATATTTTGTACTTCATTTGATTTTCAAAGAGATGGAACTAAACTAATAATAAATGAAAATTAGTTCATTTGTGTGAGAGCTTTTATTGACATAAAAATATGTATTTATATGTCAAAATTTGTTAAAATAGAAACTCAAGAGTATGAGACAGAGAAGGTAGTTTTGTGAAGAAAAAGAAAACATTTTTTAGTTTTGAATAAAGATATCATAAAAACAAAAACTAGTTTTCAAACATTTCAGAAAAACCCATTACGCCAGAACCAACTAGTTTCTTCAAAAGACACAAACTTTGAAAACTATGTTTACAATAACTACTCAAAAGACAAATATTTCAGCTCTTTAGACACCAAAAACGTCCAACTAAAAAACAGCAAAATACTCCAAATAACCAAAAAAAAAAAATTTAAAAGTCAACAACAATTCTAAAGGGGTGAAGATGAAGAAAAGGAGAAAGAGCATGAAGCTTACGTACCTGAGTGTATTTGAGAGCTGAAGAAAATAGAGAGAGATGGTTTAATGGTTTAATTAAAACATAGAGTTAAATAAGAAGAAAAATGAGGAAGAAAGGATTGTAAGAGATGTTGAAAATGACAAACATTGACTTTCCATTTTCATATTGATTGCTCCAAAAGAGTTGTACTTGTGAGAATGTCCGTTTATGTTTGTTGTGATTTGATTCTATATGTTTGTTTAAGACAACTTCAACAACAACAACCTCAACCTCGTTTTTTGCTTCATTTTTGTCTCATTTCTAACCGCGTTAAAATTAAACAACATTTCTACTACGTAACTAGCGTGTCGTCCACGTTTTTTTTTTTTTTCATTTGAAACATGGTTCATAAAACACTACACTTTTTAACATATTTTTTTACAATGTTAACAAATAATTTGAATGGATTCATTATTTAATTCTATTTCAAATGTAGTATTATCACATTGAAAAATAATTAAGCACAATTTGTATTATTGAAAATTCACATTATACTAGTTTTTTAATAGCTCAAGTCTTCCTCTTCTTTTATTTATTTCGAAACATATCAACGAGTGGATAATCATGACGTTATAAAATATTAGACAAATTAAGATTATCCTTTGGGAAAATTTAAATACAAAACTCCATATAACAATAAAGTATAAAGTTAGGTAACAACATTTAGTCAAGCTTTCTGAAAAGTCAATAGAGTATACTCGTCCAACGTCCTCTACCTTGTCTTTTTTGCCTACAAGACTCATTAATAGTCTTCGGACAAAATAATAATAAGAGAAAGAAAAAATAATTTTACTTAAATAAATTTATAGTCATTATAAATTTAATTATTTTAAATTTAATTGCTATAAAAAAAAATTATCAATTTTTAATCTCTTAAATTTTTTTTTTATTTTTATCTCTAGTTTGATATCAACTACCGTGTATATTTTTACAGTAATATTTATAACATATTTAATAATTTTTTACAAAAAGTTTAACTTTTTAATAAATAATGAATGCAATAAGAATTTTTTAATTTGGTTGCTTAAAAATTTATATTTAATTTATTATTTTTAAAATATTTTAAATTTTTGTAGGGAAATTTTTTATAA
>JBBPBT010000151.1:11190572-11202278 GCA_037974875.1 Cicer bijugum | reverse complement strand
CGACTAGAAAAGTAAAAAAATTATAGGGTTATTGGTTGAACAACTGAATTATTAATTTAACTATATAATTAAATTAGATTAAATTGGATGACTTTATCTCAGTCGCTATAACAAATTTCTATATGTATATTAGATTTTTAAATACCAGTAACAATTCCATATCAATAATAGAATTGGAAAGCAAACACCAGTAACAATTATATATCAATAATAGAATTGGAAAACAAATACCAGTATCAAGTATCAACCACCGTTTGTTAGATTTTGAAAACATTTATTGTTTTGAAACAGAAAATAAATAAAATAAAAAGAACCAAATATTTTGAATGAAGGGTGGCAGTAATCGAAACCAATGACTTTTGTTTAAACCATAAGTGTTTGAATGCATTTATTACATGAAAATGTACATTGGCATAGACTGTTGTGTGCTGCATTATTGACCATCACTTCAACTTCAAATATTTTCCTTTTATAGTGAATAAATGTATAATATTTTTAAAATTAGATATAATTAAATATTAATGATTATATTTTTAAAATATTTTTTATTTTCAACAATCTTATTTATTCATATAGTGTAATGCAAGTAATATATTATTATTTTTTGACAAAAATTAAATAATAAACTTAAATATTAAAATTTGATAAATACAAATAATTAATATAAAATAATTTTATATTTATATCTAATAATAATTATTGATTATATTACATTTTATCATAAAAATAGAACGAAATAATTTAAATGTGACAGAATATAATAAAGGTTAGTTATTTATTATATAGTGTCTTATCATAAAACTTATACATAAAACAAAACTTATATAACTTGTATATCATAGATTAATCTATAATCCTATAATAGTATTGAAACTCAACTTTATATTTGACTATAGCTACAGCACTGTTGGATTTGAATAACTAATTTAACTGCATTGAAATCCAACGGCTATAGAGCCACAAAGCATGTGCCATTGCAAGAGATAAACCAATGTCATGTATTGTGGTAGGACAGTGTTGGTAATAAACCTGTGGAAGCAATTATTATTTGCACCCTCCATAAATGCTAATGTCCTTCTCTTTAGTAATAACTGTCTGTGTTGGCTTTCAATCCTACGCTGACTTTTCTGCAAGAGAATCCCACCATTAATGCATTCTTCTTCTCACTCTGTCTCTGCCATTAATGCTATCACTATGCTATTCTTCTCTCTCATCCCACTTCTGTGCTAAATGAAAACCAAAAACTTTGTCTCAATCATCATGATGTAACTACAACCACATGCATTTATTGCTAAACCCACCTTCAAAACTTGCATGCCCCCCATCCAATTATAATGCCACCTCACTCAAATAAATTATCATTTTACTCTATCATTTCTTACACCTATAATTTCTCAATATATAAAATTATAAATACATATATTTAATATATGTTTATAAATCATTTTAATTTTTTTATATGATTCTTGTTATTAGATATATTTTTTATTAGTTATTTTAATTTATATTTTTTAATATTGAATATAAAATAAAATAGAAATTGATATATGTATATATATATAATATAAAATTTAAATTAAATATATTTATTTTATTGATATAATTTTTTTTATATTTGAGATTGAAAAGAAAATATAAAATAAATTACTAACCAAAAACCACTCAAGATAAATTTAGACACAATATATAGTAACATCCTACCCACCTTTTTAACATCCATGATGTTCCCTATTTATGATATCACATTACTTTGAGTCTTTCAAAGTGGTTTCTTTAGTGTTGAAAAACAGCATAGTAATAGTTGAATGAAAGTTCTACATTTTGTTGGTGTCACCTTTATGACTTTATGAATGTAAATGTGCTGTGTTAATGAAAATGGGAAGGACACCATGTTGTGAGAAGAAAGGTTTGAAGAAAGGACCTTGGACTACTGAAGAGGATGAAATTCTTGCTAACTATATCAACAAGAATGGTGGTCATGGAAGCTGGCGTGAACTCCCCAAAATCACAGGTTTTCTTTCATTGTTCTTTGGTTCTGTTTTATCCTATGTATTAGTAATTCATTATAACTAAAACTTTAATTTGCTTCATTTTTTCATTAGTAGATTTCAATTGTAGTTCTAAAATAACCATAACTATTGTGAATTGTCAAACAAGCTAAAGAACAATCATTGATTTTTTATTCTGTCATGTTTACTACTTTATGATTACTATTATTATTTGGTACTTTCAGGTCTTCTTCGTTGTGGTAAGAGTTGCAGGCTTAGATGGACTAACTATCTTAGACCTGACATTAAACGTGGACCCTTTACTCCTGAGGAAGAAAAACTAGTCATACAACTTCATGCCATCCTTGGAAATAGGTAAACAATTAAGCATTTAGTTATATGCTTGTTTTCTATTTATGTATTTTCTTTGAAATTTATAATCCTCTTCATCTATATAAAATCAACAAATGTTGAATACTACTATAATCATATTTGTTTATCTATCATAATATCATCCCTCCCTCTCTTCAGATTTGTTTTTGTACAGTTATCATTGTGACACTGAAAAACCTTTTAGATCTCTATAGATTATCTATTTAGTACTTTATCACAAACAACATTTTGAGTTGCTGTTACACTCGTGTCGCGGATATTATATTGTAGAAAATTGTGTTCAAATACAGCTGATGCACCCTCAATTGTGGCTGTATAGATCACAAATACTTTGATGTCATGGTTAAGATGGTAGTGGCCAACTCTTTTTAATTCGTTATCATTAAATCTAGACTTGAAAGTGTGTTCTTGAAAGTGAGTTGATAAGTGGTTGGTAGTCCTCATTTCACAAACAATATGATTTTGTAAAGGTGAGATAAGAACAACCCAAATTTTAAAATGATGTCAGAGTCTAGTCTATTCAGTTGCTATTTTTAGATTGAGTTTAACTCATTATCACAAAACCAGCTTGTAAAGTGAAGGTTGCCACTCTTTATACACAATTTTAGAGTTCTATCTATTTTGACGTGGGATTTGAGTTTTTCCTAATAGCTATGAGGCTACTCAGATGTTTAGTCTTTTAAGCGTACAAGAATGTTTTAAGACTTTCATATTAAATGCCATAAGTCTAATTTTACCACTCTTATTTTGAGTTCATTATTAACAAAATTTTCAACAAATTTTTAGGTGGGCTGCAATTGCGTCTCAATTACCGGGAAGAACAGACAACGAGATCAAGAACTTCTGGAACACACATTTGAAGAAACGTCTCGAAAGCATGGGTATCGATCCAAAAACACATGAGCCAGTAGCTTCATCAACAAGTTACCCCAATCACAATTCACATTCATCAGTTTCTACACGTCACATGGCTCAATGGGAAAGTGCAAGGCTTGAAGCAGAAGCAAGACTCTCAATTGACACATCAAACTTCAACAACGATAACAACAAGAGCAAGAATCCCAATTCCATTTCCGAAATCAATTCTTCCGACTACTTTCTCCGAATATGGAACTCTGCAGTTGGAGATGCATTTCGCGATGTTCGCAAACATGATACTGATAATAATAATAATAATAATAATAATAATAATAATAAATACAAAACTAGTTGCTGTCAAAGTCCTAGTTCTGCGGTTACAGCAGAATTAGCTTCTAATAACCAATTAAGCAATGGTGTGAAAGAAGAGTTTGAGTGGAGAAATTACAAGTTTTGTGTTGAAGATATGATTCATGGATCTGATTCATCAAGCTCTAATGACTTAGAAGATTCACCAGACACTGCTTTGCAGCTCTTGTTGGATTTTCCTATGAACAATGACATGAGTTTCTTAGAAAACTCTTTTGATTGTCCCCTATAGGTATGTGTAATTGTTTTAAAAAAATAGAATTGGTGAGTAAAGTCAGTGGGAAAAAAAATTCTAACTAATTTTCTTGTCACTAAATTCAGAGACGAAATTAGGACATATTTTATATTTTTGCTCACTAAGTTTATGTTGCTAATATATTTTCTTCTAGTTGTGTGTGTCTATGTTACTTGTAGTATCAAGTAGCTTTCTATTTGGTGTTTTGTAGTAATCTTTCTATTCTTGCAATTCAAGAGTTGTGAGAATCCATTGGTGAATTATCATCATCATTGCAGATAATTTTTTTGAACAATATTAATTTTTTAAAATAAAAATCTCCCAACAAGTCTAAATAGTAATTAACAGGAATAAACTCATGATTAAAACCACAATCAAACACTTCATTAATGCCAATGAACTACAAGAGGCAATTTAAAAGGTTGTTTTTTCTGTGGACAGTTTTCTTGCACACAAGCATATTGATATCAAACCAATATAGACAATATGTGCTGCTAAAAAATAAAAAAATAAAAAAATAAAATAATAATAATAATAATAATAATATTCAAAAGCATCCAATGGTAGTCTTCTTTGGAGTGGTTCCGGTTGCACGGTATTTTGCAGCCATTTCCTCTACCTTAAGAACCATTTCACCACGTTTGGCTTCAATCACTGCCCTCTTCTCCTCTGCTTCCTTGTGAATTGTGGCTATCTTGTTTTTCATTTCTTCACCATATTGTGCTTTCTTTTTCTCTAGGTGTTCCTGCTCACATTATAATTTTGTTACATATGTTTTATATTTTATGTAACACTTGCATTTTCATTTCTTAACAAACTTTCTCTCTATATCTATGTACCCATTTTATTTTACTAAAATATAGTACATTGTATAATTAAGTATTACCTCAATTTTTTTCAACTCAGCTTCAAGAGCTGCCTTCTTGCTGTTTTCCCAAGCAGCAATGGAAGATAAGTGCTTTTGAGCTCTATTAACAAATTAAATCAATCCAAAGTTTAGATTAAGAATACATATTTAGATAAAAAAAACACACATCAGTCATCAAAGCAACATTGGAAAACTTGCAAACAAATATTTGTTATATATTCTACCAATTGACAATGATTAGCAAAATCATGTCATCTTTTTATTTCAGACAAAACATGTTTTTGGTTTCTAAAATTTATTTTAATTAATTGATTATAATTAAAAGTGAGTTAAATATTAGATGATTTATGTTTAAATATATTTAAATAAAAGTGATTTAAACGATAAATTTCAACGTTAAAATTACTTTTTGACTTAAAAGTTACAAACCTTATCTTCAAATTATAACAATTCTATAGACAAAAATAAATTCTACTTAATGATATTAAAACATTTCAAAATCAATTTTGTTTCTTTAAAATTGAATGTGACTCCTCTAAAATTGAAATCAAATAACTATTAATTTGAATTATGATTATTGTGTGAATCAATGGTGCCAACAAAAGATTGCTTATATTTTCTAAAGAGAAATGTTTTTGCGATATGACTTGATTTAAACTTTTAAGTCTCTAACAACAAAATGCAAAAACAAATGAAATAGTCTTACTTGTTATCTGCTTTGGTTTTTTCCCTTTCTTCCCATGCCTTCACATAAGATAACTTTTTCTCTTTGGCAACTTCTGCTAAAGCAACATCTGTATACCAAAATACATAGTTCAATTGGTTATGATTATGAATAAAGACAATGTAAACTTAAATACTAAAAGAGATTCAACACTAACCCCTATCAAGGGATCCTCTTGAAGCTAGGTTTTTTGAGGGAACTTCTGTAACTGCAATCCAAAAAAATATAGTTTGTAAATATAATCAATAAGGGGCATTTTGCAGAAAAGGCCAAATCCATCTTTTTTTAGTTCATAAGCTAAAAAAAAACAGATTTTGATGACAACCCACAATTTCTTATAATTGAAAAACATTGATAAGACAAAAAAAGTAACAAAACATGAACATTCAAATTAAACTCACGTTCAGGTTGAGCCACAACAAGAGCTTTAGATTCATCAACAGCGGTTGTTGTTGTTGTTTCTACGATTTCGTTTGATGGTACCTCAGTTACAACCGGAAGTGCAGACGATTCTGTCTTTGCTAGCGTCTCTGCCATTGTTATTGGTGTTGAAAGACAGAGACGCAACACAGAAACAGAAACAGAGCAAGAAAACAGAGAAAGCGAGTGAGGCAGAGAAAGTGGCAACGTTGTTGGAATTTATATGTTCTTAGTTTGAATAGTTCTATGGCACATGGTGGGTCCCTTGTTAAACGGACTTTTTTTACGGTGTTTAAGGTTTTTACCATACTAAATTTGTGAGCTAGAGTTTCAACCATTGATTATTAACTAACTACTCTACTATTTTTTTTTTGGTTTCTTAATTATGGAATTCTATTTATATTTGAATTGAGATTGATTAAATAAATTTTATTTTTATTATAATTATTTTTAAAATTATATTCATTAATAATTGTCATGTAATGTAAAACTTTTTACTTAAAGATGAATAATAATATAATAATCTGTCCATTGATAATCAAAATGGGTTTGACGAAGATAAAAATTTGATTGCTAACAAATTTAGTATGGTTCGGTTTTCATTGATCTATATGGTTGGGAAATGTTCCAACACATTTCTAAAATTTCTTACTTTTTTATAAAATCAGAAAAATATCTTATTCTTTTACATGAACTGTTTTTTGCTAAAAGTTTTACATTTACTTTTTTTTCTATTTTTCTGCAAAATTTTTTGGTGATGATTTGGTAACTTATGAAGGCAAATCATCTTATGATAGCTTCCTAACCAATCAAGTTTTGTTGTGGCTTTTATGGTAGTGTGGAAAATTTTCAACGTACCTTTTACATTGTTATATGATTTTTTTTTTCAAACCTATCAAATATATATTTTATTCAAAATGTGACCAACAATCCCTTAAGAATTTATCTCTCTTTTAATTATTTACAAACAAAATTATTTAATAAATTTTAATAGGGACAATACTTGGTTTTTAATAGGACAATAACAATGTTATTCAACAACTAAAAGTAACACGTACATGTCAGTGGGGGCATCTGCCCCCAATTACCTTGCTGACAATGCTTTAGTCCAACAATATTAAGTATTCTATATATTTTTATAGCTCTCTTGGACCATCTTTCCATTATGGTTCTATGTACAAGAGAAATTAAATTATAAAAAGTTGATAAATTTAATCTAAAATTTAAATTGAATATATTAATTTTTATTGATGAATTGTTTTATTATATATTTAGGATTGAAAAGAGTACTTCTTAAAAATTCATTTATTGTAAGATGTCTTTCAAATTTGTATGAAAAGGAACACTAAAAAAGCGATAGTTGTGTCCTCATGTTATTGAAAGCATAATACACATGGAGTATAAAAAATGGGATCAAGTATACCTCAAAAATTGATGTATAAGAAAACCTATTCAGGCTCTCCAAATGAAACATGCCCCCTTATTTTCTACTCCATCTCTCTTACCATAAGTAATTTATTTACAAAATAAATTGTCACAAAATGATTCACACTTTCAATTTTAAATTGATATCAGTAAAAGTTACTCTTTTGATAAACATATTTATATAGATAGCAAAAACGTTTTCCAATTATGTGCATGCAATTTGGTTTTGTTTATTACTTTTTCTCACTTTCTTAATCATGATCAAGAGTTATAATTAAGTGATATATTCAAATCATGAATGCTGACCGAGTTTCATGCTTCACTAAAAATTTATTGGTTCTGGCAAGTCACTTACAATTACATAAGTGATTTAAACATTATATTTTAATTTAAAATCTTAAGACAATAAATTTATGAATCGTTTAACTTATTGTTCAACCGTCATTTTTCTAGAGACTTATATAACTCAACTTTTTGCATAATACAACTTTTGGTGACTATTGTATCTATTTAGATTGCAACAAATCACTATGATGCTTTGATTTTTTATAAGGAATGTGTAGAGAAATCTCATGGAGAAGTTCTATATGCATTGCAGGAAAAAATATTTAGAAGTTATGTGAGGATTGGGGAATAATGCACCAACTTCATCATCCATTTTATTTCCATGTGCTCACTGATAAATTGTGATTATGTTAAATCTTCCCTCACAAAAGAGGTTCTACTTTCAATTTTCAAAAGATCCTTCAGCCTATATTTAATACATAGTATTATGTTTTTTTTCTCCATATTTTTAAGGTGTTTATATTTTATCGTAAATTCATAGATATCTACAAATATATACATGAAAAATATCTACAGAGACATAGAACATGTACTAGGATATTTAAAATATGTAATGTAATATATTTTGTTGATTTACACTGTATTACGGATGGTTAATCCATTAATTATGAATATCTATGACTCTAGCTATATTTGACAAATTTAGGTGCTAGAATAAAAAAAGAAAAAAAGTTGGAATGAGTTATTTTTGTTTTAGACACAAACAATCATTCCAAATGCTGAACAGGTCAGAGATCAACCTGTTTTCACTCAAAACAACAAGTTTTGTATCCACAAATTACAACATATTATTTTTACATATTTTCCTTTAATATTGTGAGGTCTTTAATCATTAGTCAATAATTTACCACTGCAATCAAATCCGCTATATTCTGATATAAATTACTTTGCTTAGAGATATCAAAGACTTTATTCAATCTCTATTAATCATGAAGTGCAAGTAATAAATTCTGCTCTCTTTTCTTATCCTTAGATATCCTGTGTTAAAGGAAAAACAAAAAAAACACAAACAAGAAAGAAAGTTTTTGAGTCTTAATAATTTTTTCATCTTTTTTTGAGTGAATAGAGAAACAAGAAAATGTCATTCACAGGAACTCTTGATAAATGCAAGGCTTGTGATAAGACTGTTTATGTGGTTGACTTGTTAACTCTTGAAGGTATACCTTACCATAAAAATTGCTTCAAATGCAGTCACTGCAAGGGATATCTTACGGTATACTTCAATCACACCCTTTCTCATTGTTGTTTTCTTCTTGTAACTGATTTCAAATGTTATATACTTTTTTCATCATTTTCTCATTATTGACTTATTATGGTTGGATTGATTTGACATCATTAGTTTTGGTATTTTTATAGCTTAATGTGTTTAGAACACAAACCTCAATTTAAAAAAAAAAAATACAAAAAACACAAATAAAACACATACTACATCGATCAAAGAGTTAGACCAACTGTATCTATGTTTCCGACTGTAGAGCAGTTGCAATACCTTTCGTTATTATATCAAAATCAAGGTTATATATTACAATTTGTGTTTAAATACTACAGTTCTGTCGTAGCCCAACAAATGTTGGAGATCCGCTACTTTTGGGAATATGGCATATCAAAGTCATAAAGAATAAAGAATAGAAACATGAAATTATTTAACTAATTACATGCATATTATATATAAATTGAACCCAGGTTATGAATATATGGATTGGCATTTTGCACATTGTTGAATTCAATTGATAGCTAATTTTGAAGCATCTATTGTCCTAGTGTCATAACTTCATATTTTTAATGGAATTATTAGGCAAAGTTGGAACTATGATATGATTGATCCATAGAGAGAAAAATAAAAATATTTAATGTGTAGTCTAGACTTGTGGCTGAGTTATGTGTGATGTGTTTCAGATGAGCACCTGCTGTTCAATGGATGGTGTCCTCTATTGTAAGCCACATTTTGAACAACTTTTTAAGGAATCTGGAAATTTCAGCAAGAACTTTCATACAGGTATAAGATGTAAAACATCTTTTGTTATAACTTTGTGTTACTTTTTTTTTTTTTTAAGCACAAATTGATATGCAATTGTCACTTTGTGTTGGTTTGGCTAACATATGATATGTTGTTTTCATGGCTAAAATGTGGCAGCAAAATCCTCTGATAAACAAAATGAGCTTGTGGTATGTTGTTTATATAACCTAAACATATTTTGAGTGTTCTTAAATGTTTTTCTATAATCTTTTTGACTCATGAGTTATAATGTTCTTCATTTACAGAACAAAACTCCTAGCAGACTCTCCTCTATGTTTAGTGGAACTCTAGACAAATGCTCAGTTTGCTCAAAAACAGTCTATCCTTTGGAAAAGGTTTGTAGCATCCCCAATCTCATTGTGATTGTTTAATGATTTCATAATTCTTTAACATTTTTTACATTTTGATTATAAAATGATTTCATATAACACATGTATGACAAATGTAAGCAAGACACACTCTTTCCTACATAATCTCTCCAATTAGCTAAATTTCATATAAGCACGCCACCACATTTATTTGGAAATGACTTGATTTATTGGAACTGTAACCGGGTATTTTAGCCTCTAAATGTGTAAGACATTGTGTCTATAGTATCTGAATATATTAAAATAACAAAAATATATTTAAATGTGTCTTTTATTAGTGATTTTGATCTTCAAATGTTTATTTAATTTGTTTATTTAGTCTTCAAATGTGTCATTTATTAATATATTTGGTCCATAAAATTACTAACAGAAAACCATTTGATGATGTTTGTAATTTTGATATATTTAAGGACTACAATAACAAATCTCGCATACGTAGAGACTGAGATTACTTATACTATAATTATTTCAATCAAGGAGACATAACATCTAGCAAAAAGAGTTTTGGATAGTCTATTCCTAGCATTTTATGAAGCTCCGATGCATATATAGATACTAGACACGACATTGACATCTAAGATCTAAGGATAGCATGCATGAAAAAATTGTATTTGGCCACTAAACCATTGCAAGACATCTAATGTTTTGTAAATATTAACAATATATAACTAATATTTTTGGATCTTGTGTGGTGACCGAATTTGCATAGACTATGGATGTAGCCTCTTGACATCGATAAGTCAACACGAATAATAATCTGAAAAAGTATAATAATTGAATGCAACTACACATATCAATGTCAAATACTAACAAGTACCAAACACTAGACATATACTCAATATGAAGTGTCGGTGCTACATATATAGCTCTTATTGTAAATCAAACCAAACTAACTAAACAACTTATTGGTTTGTGAAACAGATGTCACTAGAAGGGGAATCCTACCACAAGAATTGCTTTAGGTGTGCTCATGCAGGTTGCCACCTTACACATTCTTCCTATGCTGCCCTAGATGGTGTCCTCTATTGTAAGCACCATTTTCAACAACTTTTCATGGAGAAGGGAAATTACAATCATGTACTTCAAGCTGCTGCAAACAGAAAGAATGCAACTCCACCTCCTGAACCAGCTGAACTTATTGATGAACCGCCAAAGCCAGAGGAAACTAATGAAGAAACTAATGAAGAAACTAAAGAAGAAACAGAAGAAAAAACTGAAACAGAAGAAAAAACTGAAACAGAGGAAACTTGAATTGCTACTATCTCTAATTTTCTTTCTAATTGAATTTCAGTATATATCTAACATTTGTTAACAAATTGGTTTAATTGTAAGCTAATTTGAGATGTTTATTTATGTATTCGTACAAGAGTTGTTTAATATATACAATGTTGTATTGTTTTTATTCCTTTTTGTTGGAGATTATTCTCCTGCACATGATGTAATAGTAAATTGCACTAAAGAAAGATAATTTAATATTTTCCATTTTTTTGTGTGTTTGTACTTTCATTCATTCAGTTAGAAGAGAAAAAACAAGAGAGGGTAATGAAATTTATTATGCATGTTTGATTCTTGTTTCATTTCTTTATCTGAACGTGAATTTTCACCTAGTAATTACTCTTTATAATGTTCAAGACATTATAAACTCTTTCTTATAATTTTTTTGAATTTGTTTAACAAAGAATTAATAAATATGATT
>JBBPBT010000151.1:11127188-11176284 GCA_037974875.1 Cicer bijugum | reverse complement strand
GGTGGTTAAAAGAAAAAAAAAATCAATAGTCATTCTAACAACTATTTTAAAAAATGAAAAGAAAAAAAAAACAATTTTAAATAAAAAGAATCAATTTTTAAAATTTAAAGACATTAATTACATAAATTCTAAAGTATTATTATTTTTTAGATAGTCACTTGTTAATATTTCTAAAAGATAAATGTAACATTCTCTTGGTTGATAGTTTATGTTCTTAGTTAGAAATTTGTATATTTTATGACCTAAATTATTTTCTTCAAAATATTTCTCATCAAAACTTTCACTTAACTTTCTTAAAAAAGAAAACACTTAACTCATTTGTAGAACAAACATATGCATAGAGAGGGAATAGTATTGCCGGTTTGTTGAGGTCTTCTATGGGACTCAAATGGTAGATGGTTTATAGGCTACTCTAGAAATTTTGGTGGTTGTGATGCAATCAATACGGATACCTTAGAGATGTACCTAAGTATGTACATAACATAGAGACAAAGGAGTCAACCACTTCCTTGGTAGAAAGCAGTTCTAAAGGGATTGTTAATATGACTATGTAAAGTGTTATTTTCATCGGAGGCGTCTTCCCTTAGTTCATTATTCTTTTTAGTTATAATATTTATTAAAAAGAAAAGAAAAAAAAATGGGACATAAACCTAATCCAATAGAAAAAAAATGTAAAAAAATGTTGTTCAAATAATAAGTTTTCGGACTTTGCGGCGAAAAAAATGATCATTTATTCAAAGCATTAATATTTTATCTTTAAAAATATTATACAAAATCTCATATTCCTGAATAATTGTAAGATGTATATTATCGTTAGCGATAATAATATTTAGATATGTCATAGTGGTCATCCACCAAATCTGTTGAATGTAAATTTGTTTTCCTAAATGACTATGATGATTTTGAACAATGATCTCTGACTATGAATAATTTCAATAACCTATTTGTTTTAAACAACCAAAATTAATAATTAGTTATTGAGTTAATATTTTTTTCTCTTCATATAACACAAATTCTCCAATTCTTTAACCTTTAGATCAAACAACCTGAGCTACCACCTCACCTCCACTTCAAGAACTTACAATACACATAATACACATATGTTGATAATAAAAATGTCTCTTTATTGTTATGTAATGTCTAATATAGATAAGCTTGATCCAAATACTTCATAAATTATATTTATATTGATTTTCTGATGTAACTAGACATTATCTTATCACAAAGAAAGTGATATGTATTTTCCGTGTAGACATCAAAAGTACTGTTTAATTTGCAAAATTCGTAGAATTCTTTTAATGTTCATTGTTTTGAGATTTCTCCCAGTAAGATTAAGAGGATAATTTTTAATGACATGTCTGGAGCTTACATACTTCAATAGTGTTCTTGTAGTTTGTTAATTTATTTTTCTTCTTGAACTTTGCCCTCTTATTACATAAAAAAAAGATAGACAAATGCATTCAGATTTAATTAGTAGGTGCAACCAGAACATCATACTACTAATCAAGCAAGCATATCAATTTAGCATTCAATCTAATTTATTTATATCATATTAAAAAAGGCAACTAAAAGCATGTTAATGTCGATTCAACAAGCTTATCAACCAATTTAGCAAATTCACAAATCGAATAAAAGCATTCATAACACAACATTAAGGGGATATGGGAGTGTCCACAATTTTGGCAACTCTAACAACCACAAATTCACATTTTATAAAAAAACACATTTACGACTCATCACTCAATCATTTGAAATATGTTAAATTCATAAATCAAATTCGATAAAAAATAAAGTTACCACCAAGTTGTGAAAAAAAAAATCCAAAAACAAGAGTAGCAATACAAAATTTATACAAATTAAATTAGAATGGAGAAGGAGAATCAACATTAAAAACAATAATAAGAGAATCTAAGTCATGTCCTATAAATATTAAGAAGATAATCAAAGTCGTGTCACTGAAGATTTCATAAGAGGAAAGACCTGTGTGAGGGTGTCAATCAAGTTGAGAATACAAAGATTTGATACTATAAAGCTATGTCATCGCTATGAGTGTTTTGAACAAGTTTAAAACATATGATTTGAAAGTGAAGAGAAACAATGTTTTTAATGGATTGGTTGACTTGAGTCTCTCTAAGAATTTCTATTGCGAGATAAAGATAGTTATCCCAATTCCATCTTTTCATATATAATTTATAATAATTATTCGTATGATATTTTTTTTTTTAAAATTATACGATTTTAGAGGTTGATATGTCGGATTAAGAATGATAATTTTAACTCATATATATGTATATATTCATTTGAATTCATCTTAATTTGAATGAATTTTTCTTTAAATAGGTGAGATGGCAAATTTTATTTAAAATTAATATTCATGATCGAGATAGGTTTGAGTGATGATATACCTCAACATTTATATAAGAACCTACTTCTTTAATATATTATTATAATTTTTAATTAAATATATATAAATATATCAAATATATTAAATATTTTTAAATATTAAAAATTATAATCTCATTAATATACATTTTTTTTTAATTTTAGTATATATATGAAATAAATGCAAGTGTGGTGACATGTAATGCCGATCTACAATAGGTAAATGGATACAATATTTTTATATAGAAAACTCATAATTTAGCATAAGCTTATTGGAGCATGGCTCTTTTTTGGTGATGGTTTTCATTTGGAAAAGAAAAAATGAGCTAAACATCTGAACTAAGACAAAAAAGAGCTTAGGAATATCCCCCTCATATACTCAATGGCAGTTTTTGTAGGTATTCAAAAACAAAAAAGACAAACATGGAATTTTATTAACTTATTATTATTATTATTATTATTATTAATTAATTAATTAATTAATATTTGTTTCGTTCTCACAGACACAAATGCTTCGCTCGCCTCTATTGCAAAATTTATGAGCGGAGAAGAATTTACATTTTCAAGTTCATAGCAGCGCCGTCGTCCTCGTTCGTAACGTTTCATCGCCGGCAGCTTCTCTCATCGCCACTTCCGTCGTCTTTCTATTGCAGTCACTCTCGTTGTCGCTCTCTATTTGTTTAGGTGCGTTCGCGTTCCATTTCTTAGGCTAGTAACAGTAGATGCCAAAAACTTGTCAACACAAAAAACAAAAACCTAAAAAAAGGTCATAGATTTCCCTGATTCACTTCGCTCAGCTCAGCTCAGCTCAGAGCTTCGAATACCACGTCATTCATTCTTCACTTCATATTTTCTCTCACTACATTCTCGATCAATCGTCACACTCTCAAAATATTGTTATTCTCATTAAGCTGAGTCAGTTATTTGTTGTTCATGAATGAATGTGGAATTTTGTTAGGTTCTATTTTTTTATTATTTGAATTTACTTTTGCCTTGACTTTTGGATTAATTGTTGATTAGTTACGTCAAAATGCGTTGGACAATGTTTTTGTCACTCAGTTTTTCAGTTGTGAAAGATCCACCGCTTAAGGTGTTGGTTTCTTTGTTGTTGCTGCATCAGAAAATTTAGTTTTATTTTGATTTGGATGAATTCTTGCATTTCTGATTTTCTTTCATTTTTTTATTAGGTTTTGATGAATTGTTGATTGGTGTACGTGTAATGTGTTGAACATTGTTGTTTATGTGAGTGTTGAGTTGTGTAAGGTCGAGAATTATGAACATGGATATAGCTTGTAGTCTGCCACAGTCAAGGATTTTACACGGAGGTGTGGAGACCAGTTACAAACAAAAATTAGTAGGTCAAGTTGGTTGTTTTGACTTTAGAAGGAGAGGTTTTGGTTGTGGTTTTTTGAGAAAAAATGTTTTGAGATCACGTTTTAGTGTGGAGAACAAAGTTGGTTGTGTTTCTGCTTGTTGGAATGATTTAAGAGTGGTTTCTGGTGGCGAGTTTAAGGTTTTGAACACGAAGAGAAATATGTCATGTAAGAATGAGAAACTTCTTATGGGGTCTAGAGTAATGTGGTTGAAGTGCCAGGGTAATGATTCTTTAGCTTATGTTAATGGCAATGGCCGCAATGTTGATTATGTCGAAGGTTCTGGGGAGGATGCAGGGCTAGTACCTGTATCTAGTGTTGAACTGGATGTTCCTGTGGATGAAGAAGGAGGAAAAGCTAAGAGGGAAATAGGTTTAGAGGAACGAAGTGTGGATGAATTGAAAGAACTATTGCAAAAGGCCTTGAAAGAGCTTGAAATTGCCCAAATAAATAGTACTATGTTTGAAGAAAAGGTTAAAAAGATATCAGAGACTGCCATTTTTTTGCATGACGAAGCAGCCCGATCTTGGAATGATGTTAATTCTACCCTTGAAACAGTTCAAAAGATCGCAAATGAAGAACATATGGCCAAAGATGCTGTCCAAAATGCTACAATGGCTCTTTCATTAGCTGAGGCGAGACTTCAGGTAGCCATAGAATCTTTAGAAGCCGCAAAAGGAGTGCATGAAGGTTCTGATGAGAGTGATGATGATAAGGACATTACAGAAAAGGAGAACGTACTTGTTGTTGCACAAGAAGATATAAAGGAATGCCAGGAAAATTTGACAAATTGTGAGGTAGAGCTGAGGCGTTTGCAAAATAAAAAGGAGGAGTTGCAGAAGGAAGTGAGCACATTGCAAGAAATTGCTGAAAAGGCACAGCTTGATGCAGTGAAAGCTGAGGAGGATGTTACAAACATAATGCTTTTAGCGGAGCAAGCTGTCGCTTTTGAACTTGAAGCTACGCAACGTGTGAATGATACTGAGATTGCTTTACAGCGAGCTGATAAGTCTGTTTCAAATTCGAATGCTGACATTGAAGAAACTACACAAGTACAAGATGTCGTGCCTGTTCCTGAGGAGAAAGTGGTACAAGGTTTTTCTGATGATGTCAATGTCGATAGAGACAAAGATTTGGCCACAGTTGATGATGCACCTTTGCCTCCCAAGTTATCACCTGAAATACAATCTGAAAAAACCAGCCAAATTTCAGAAGACACAACACAGTCTGATTATATAAGTGATAATGAGAATGCCATCCAAACAAAAAAGCAGGAAACACAGAAAGATTTGACTAGAGACAGTTCACCATTTGCTCCCAAAGCGTTATCAAAAAAGTCATCTCGATTCTTTTCTGCATCGTTCTTTTCGTTTACTGAAGAGGAGGCTGAGTCCACACCAACATCAGTTTTCCAGGGCCTTATATTATCTGCGAAGAAGCAGTTGCCCAAGCTTGTTCTTGGGTTATTGTTAATGGGAGCAGGGTCTGTATAACCTTCCTATATCTTATTCTTTTATTGTTCTATTTCAAACCTTCTAAATATTGGGATTTTGTTTTTTTAAAGATTTATGGGCAATATAATCCAGAATATGAAGGAACAAAGGGATGTCTCATATATGCCATGATATGTTTAATTGAGTTGTTCAATAAAATTTAAAGGAGACTATACTGTGTCTGCGTGCCATGTAAATATATAAGCAATGATTTTATACAATGACTTTATCCAGTATTCAGCAAATGCTTTTTTTTTTTTTTTTTTTCATTTCAGGGCAGCCGTCTATGCCAATAGGGCAGAGAAAAATGCTCAGCTGCTTCAACCGGCAGATGTTATTGTGACCAGTGCTGAAGAATTTTCCTCTAACGCAAAGCCCCTGTTTAGAAAACTCCAGAAAATCCCCAAGAGAATTAAGAAAATCATTGCGTCTTTACCTCATCAAGAGGTTTGCTTTTGTTCATTCTTTTCCCTTAGTCTGATGCTCAATTTTATAAATTTCATCTGACTTTAAAATATTTATCCTAGGTGAATGAGGAAGAAGCCTCCCTCTTTGACATGCTCTGGTTATTACTTGCAAGTGTTATATTTGTGCCAATATTTCAAAAAATACCTGGAGGTAACTCAGTCATCATGTGCTCTGAGTGTTGACTTGAGCATAGTCTGTCGTACTATTAACAAAGTTGCTTGTCTAGGCCTAGATGTTTTGTCAGAAGGCTCTAACCATTATCTGGATGTGTTAAATTTCTTTTAAAGGCATGCATAATAAATTTTTTGTCCTCCATTTACATTTCATTGTGCTGATGTTATGCTCTCCATCTTGCAACAATGTTTAGGTAGTCCTGTTCTTGGCTACTTGGCTGCTGGTATCTTGATTGGGCCTTATGGTCTCTCCATCATTCGTCATGTTCATGCGACAAAAGCAATAGCCGAATTTGGAGTTGTTTTCCTTTTATTCAATATTGGCTTGGAGGTGGGGTTTCCTATAAGTTCTTGTTCTACCTTAACTTTGAACATCTCCATTATCAACTAATCATGAGTTAAACTGAAGATCTGAACTGCTTTGTTGTTTTAGCTCTCCGTTGAAAGGCTTAGTTCTATGAAGAAATATGTTTTTGGATTAGGCTCTGCACAGGTGATTGGGAACCTCCATCTTCCATCCTTGTTATTGTTGTTCACCTCAAGCTATTTTTTGTTATACTCTGATAATGTATTAGCTAACAATTCATAGCACGCATGACTTCCAACAAATGCAGGTTTTGGCAACTGCTGCAGCTGTTGGTTTGGTGGCTCATTATATCTGTGGCCTACCTGGCCCTGCTGCTATAGTCATTGGGAATGGCCTGGCTTTATCATCCACTGCCGTTGTTCTGCAGGTTAATAACCAAAGCATTGTGTGCTTTTAATTTTTTATGTTTCAAGGGGATTTCATTCTGACCTCTAATATACTTTCACACATTAGTCAGTTTAACATCTCTGTTTTCTGTTTCTTGTCACGGCCTGATTTTAGGCCAATCAATGCCCTGATTAACATAGCTCATTTGATCTGGTCATCCTATGAATATAATTCTGCCTAAAACATGTTTATAATTTTGTCATTAAGCTACTGAGATTTTAGTAGAATCTCTCTGAAAATTCATTTCAATTTTACCTGTTCAACAACATATACATATCTAGAAATTAGAAACATCAACCAGAATTGATATCCTTTATCTATATCATATCAATCTTAACTCTCAATTATTCAATATGAAGCTATCTAAAGAACATATAAAAACATTATTTTTGTAGACATTTAAAATAAGAAATGATCCTTATTTCATATAGCCTCATTATTCTGATATTAAACATAATACTAGCCCCCACTAGCCGTGGAATATTGAAAAGAATAACGACTCTTGGGAAGATCAGCCAATCTTCCAAATGTAAACTTTACAACTTGCAAAGCTAAAGGAGAGAAATTGGGTAAATCCCACAAACTCGGCGAGGGAATAATGAATAAAGTAAACATACAAGAAGGAGAAAGATGTGATTGTGTGAGTATATAGACCCTAACACAACCAAGTTATGAATTAAACTTGCTTTTATTGAGAGATTTGTATCCATAAAAAATTCTATAACACTCCTCTCAACCTAGGGGCCTAACCTCACTTGACAGCATTTCATGGTTCAGGTACACTCATCCTACAATCATCTCATACTAGGGGCCTTGCTTCACTTAGTATTAGTTTGTGGATAAGATCTTCTCGCCTTACAACAGCTTAAAAAGCTGAAGGGTCCTCATCCATTAGTTTGTCCCAGCGTACTATGCACACCTAGGCCATTATGTTTCCTCACCAATGACAAACGGTGCTGTAAAATGAAAGCCATCATGGATATTTTGAACTTATAATTAGAGTAAAAGTGATTATTAAATCCAATCCATCAATGCCAAGAACATTCCTTTCTCAATTTTGATTACAATTCAAAACTATCACAAGTTAATTCTAATGAAACTCACATAAACCGTATAGTAATTAAAACCATAAATTTTAAATTTTAAGCGAGGTCAAAATAAATGAGAACCGTGGAACCTAGGTTCGTGAAAAAATAAACAAATTGTTGAAGTTATAGGGCTGGGTTTCAAATAATGAGTAAAGAGAAAGAATACTTTGAATTATGATTATGGTTTAACATAATTGATGATTTGATAAAAATGACGAAACACTAACCCTTATTTATAGTAATACAAGACTCTAAATCCTCATCAAATAGGGAAACAAAGCATTATAAATTTATAATAACTAAAACATATGGAAGCTATTCTGAAGATGATCTAAGATACTTTAAGATGATATTTAGATATTATAAGATATTTCTTTTATCATTTAACACTCCCTCTCGAGCTAAAGCTCACTAACCTTTTTGTATCATATAACTTCATAAAGGAAGTTGTGGGCAACACAATGATGTTGCTACCATAACTTTAGCATTTGGTTGAGATTGGAGTTAGAAAAATTATTCTATGGTGAGTAAACTTAACTTTGAGTGACTTTTAAATTTTTGGTTTTTCTGTTGAGTAAAACTAATTTTAGGTTCATACATTTTTTCACTTTTACACTTTGAAGTGATTCATTATCCAAACAAAACCTATTTCTTCTAGCTTTTAAAATATAGTTCCCAAGTATGAATCAATTTTATAACCACAATTCTTTCAAAGTTAATTCTTTTAACATGTATTCTTTAAAATTAATTCCCGTCTATGGAGCACAAACACTGCCTATTTTAGGCAAGTTTTGTGACATATGTTCAAAACCGAAACCTTTACGACACATGTCATTAGACATCCAAATATTTTATTTTATTTTTGCTCTGACACGCCTCCAACAAGGACGAAATATTATTATGTATTGTGCTATTAGCATGATGTTCGCAATGAATATTAACTGTAAACAGTAGTAGATAGTAGAAAATATTTAGTATGCTATATAGTATTAGATTTTTTTTTTTTTTTTTATAATCCAAAATATATAGTGTATATATTTATATATTTTACAGTCTAAATATGTATAAAATATACAGAATCGAACATATACAGAAGATAATAAGTGCAAACTTTTTTTCAAACATGCACAGTCTCGTTGTTGGAAGAAGAGTTTCTGACCTCTGTTAGAAGGAGAACTAATATAGAGTTGATTTTATTTTAACATACATGATACTGTGCATTTTGGTTCTATTTATTTTACAAGTCTTGTTAACCTTTTTTATAAAGAATTAATTGTAAATTTTTATTTTACAAGTCTTGTTAATCTTTTTTCAAAAGAATTAATTGTAAAATTACTTTATGGTCACTGATCATTAAATACTAACCATTAAATGCCTGTATTTGTATCACATACTTATTGTTGAAAGGTTCTCATGAGTAAATATGCAATGAAGTTTATCTTGTCATCAAATGGGAAAAGGCACTGTTTGTTCTATCTTTTTCTTTTATTTCTGGAAGTCTGCCATGCTGAAATAGTGTCAGTGAACTTGTGTTACAGGTGTTGCAGGAAAGAGGTGAGAGCACATCAAGGCACGGGCGAGCTACATTTTCTGTTTTACTTTTTCAGGTTACTTTGCATCTTACCCATCTTTCTAGATGCTGATGAAATTTTCTTGACAAATGATGTTCTAAATTTTATAGAGAATTTAATTCTTGTGATACATAGCTGGCTGAACTGTCTTATAAGTGGTAAATGATCTTGCTTCATTACCTCATACTGTTGCCTGTACCTTCTGGATAAGCTAAACAGGATCTCCCATAGTTGTGCAGAGGTTATATGAGTAATCATATCATTATCATTGCACTTTGCAGTTTGTATAGTCTAGCATACATATTGATTCTGTCATTCTATGACAGTACCATTGTTATGAGAGAATTTGTTCATGACACATGATTAACTACAATCTGCTGTTGAATGTTGGGGAAGATGGCTTTACACATTTACATGTCTGCCCCTCAAGCTTCTTATTTAGTTTGTCATTATGTACTAGTTTATTAATAGGGTACAATAAAGGCACTATTGCGGCATGGCGCCTCGTCACCGCAGGTGGCTGCTATCTAGGGCTCTCTGCAAGCTTTTGGGTAGTGACTGTGGAGTGAGAAAAAACTGGAAGTGGTCGCTGCGAAAACTTCTGCAATGGTGGGAGTTTGGATCCTGTGGGTAAAGGCAAAACAGAATCAATCAAAAGAGGGAAGGCAGTTGCATGTTGGTGAGAGATGGCATCAAGTGCAGAAGAAGAAAAGGATGAATTGCGGTTTCTGGATTTAGCGGTTGCTGAAGCAGCGGCTACAGAAATAGGGAGTAGGAATTGTGACAGTGTGATTGCTACACTTTTTTGAAAGGAAAAAAAATATTGAGTAGGGAGGGTAAGCTGATGGGAGAAAGGGAGGCTACGATTTTTTGTTTCTTAGATTATAGAGGGGTGTTCTGCACTCCCAAGCCTTGCTTAATTCGTATGATTATTGTTAATTATGAATATATATCATGAATATTGAGTAATTTTTTAGCATTAATATGCAGATAATATTGACTATTTAATTGGTATAGTTTGTTTTTAAAAAAATAGCAATCATCCCACTATCCTGCTTTTAGTGTTTTTTGGTCAGCCGCTACACATGGCTATCCAAGATTAATAGCTATGATTATGTCGAGATCCTCAACAAGTATCCTGCACTTTGTTTCTCTATCTAATCAATTGTGTGAATTTGAGATTTCATATTTTGGTTGCTTTTTATTAGCTCTAAATGCCTTTCATATTTTTCTTTTAATTGACGTTGCAGTATCTTGACCAGAAATTGATTTTGCTCTTCTTTTTTTCTATTCAGGATTTAGCTGTCGTAGTCTTGCTAATACTCATACCTCTTATTTCACCTAATTCTTCCAAAGGAGGGGTAACGTTTTTCTAGACACTCCCTTTTATTTTAAAATACTTATTTCTGATAGGTTGACAATGTTGCTGTCTTGAGTTTTAGCTATTATGGATCCAATTAAGTTGCATGGACCTCTGAAGAATGAGACAATATATGACATGAAAAATTCAATGATTTAGTTTGATATGCATAAAAGAAACAGTCTCTGTTTTCAGGTTGGTTTTCAAGCCATTGCTGAAGCTCTTGGACTGGCAGCTGTTAAGGCAGCAGTTGCCATTACTGCCATAATTGCAGGTGGAAGATTGGTAAGCGGTTTTCAAAATTGAGATGATTGGTTTCATCAGTATGACTTCTAATTATTATTACATAATCCTGATCTTGTAGCTGGTGTTTTTTTTTTGTACTTGAAGCAAATATCACCTTTTCTTGTCCTCATGAATCACTATATCTATTTTGTTTTACTAATATTTGATTTATTTGTTTTTCAAATCACGTGCTTTAATATAGTTCATAAAGCTAGGCCTTCAATTCGTTAGTTTAACATGATATACATGCCTCCGTGAAGCACCCTTATATATTCAACTAATCATGCTTGATGGAAATTACCAACCACTAATGTACCTAGTTCTTTTATGACTGTTGAACTTATTAGGTCTTGATGGAAGTTTCTTTATAATTTCTGTGCTTTGTGTTAGTGGATTGAGCTGTGGCCACTCAGGATCCTAATGCTAAAAGCTAAAACATATATATCATAAAAAATCCATTTGTTCAATGGATAAGTGATACTCTTTCAGGGTTCAATAGGAAGGCTTAGGATGCTGTTACTTCATTTGCAGCTGTAGTGTGCACTTTGTACTGAGTTTCCTCTTCTTCTTTACAGCTCCTTCGGCCAATATACAAGCAAGTTGCAGAAAATCAAAATGCTGAAATATTCTCAGCCAATACACTTCTTGTTATTCTTGGAACCAGTCTTCTTACAGCCAGAGTACGTGATTACCCTATTGCTTTCCTTTTCATTCTTTCTTTAAGTTTTTGACTGGCTGAAGAGTTTTTTCTAGTGTTTTTTTTCATTATAGAAACAACTGTTCACGTTTTTTCTGTAATATTATTTTAGAATAATTTAGAAAAAGAAAAGGCTAGCCAAGGTTTGATTGTTTGGTTTGAGCACTATGAAAACTGAACCAACTGGTTGGACCAGCTTAATGTGAACTGCACCAGTATCTTATCCAATTAAGCCTTCACTATTGTAAATAGATAATTAGTGTCGTGACCGATCCAGTTGAACTAGATATTGACTGCTCAAATTTGATTACATTTTGAAAATTAAACTGGTTCAGAATTTTTTACGACAAGGTGCACCAATTATGGCATTATTTGAACCATTTAGCCAAACCCACCTAGGTGGAAAAGACTTGGTTGTTATTGTTGTCACTACACCAACTTTGGAAGTAGGAACTGAACAGACTCAGATGTGAGTAGCTTATGAAAGAAACATTCAACCACAGTCTCACTAGTCTTCTTGTGTAATTTAATCATATTGATTATTCATTTATTAATTATTTGATTGCTGCATGTAAAAATAGATCTCGAACCTGTATGTGTAGCTTAAGGGTAACTTCCAACCACTATACCACTAGTGCTTCATGTGTAGTGTTATTAGGGTAATTATTCTTATATTAATGTGATTGCTTCAAAGAATCTGAATCATTGAAGTTAAAACCATGGAGGAAATAACCAATTATTAGTTGTGTCAACATGGTAAATAACATTTTTTAAAGTTTACAATTAATTTCTGCCTTCAATTTTTTTTAGTGACATTGTCATGTACAGTTGGTATATTTAAAATTAACTTAGTCCATATAATTTTGTACAAATATTTAATTGATTTTCAATATTTTTACAAACTTCAATACTGTTAATTAAATCTTAATTATATAAGATAACAATATAACTTTTTTTTTTTATAATATGCATGTGTGTGTGTCTTTGTGTTAGACCATTAAACCATAACCCGGTTTGATTACTGGTCTGATGCTAAAATCATTGGACTTAAGTTCATTATATTTGTGTCCATTAACCTGACCTTGACATTTTTTTTCCCTTTTTCTTAAAACAGGCAGGACTTTCCATGGCACTGGGAGCATTTTTGGCTGGTTTGCTATTGGCAGAAACTGAATTTTCCTTACAGGTTGAGTCTGATATTGCTCCATATCGTGGGCTTCTTTTGGGGCTCTTCTTTATGACGGTAGGTGCTGAATATAAAAAATTTCACAAATTTATTAATTGTTTTAATTTACTCGTTCGTGTGACAAATGTCTACTTTCATTTTAAACCATTGTTACAATTTCAGTGTGATTTCAATAGTTGCAGACAGTTACTAATGTTACCACAATTGTGGTTGTGGAGTCCATCAACACTGCAACATTTTGAAACCTTTGTTGATCTAGAATCTAAATGTAACAACTAAGGTTGAGTTGAGCAGAAAATATTGATTTTGACTGTTGATTCTCTTCGGATTCTTAGTATTATAGTTGCTAATGACTTAAAGATTTAGTCAACTTCAATCTGTTGTCTGTGTAGTTAATAGCAATTTTATTTTGTGACTTTTCAGGTTGGAATGTCAATTGACCCTAAACTTCTTGTTTCAAACTTCCCAGTCGTCACGGGGACACTGGCACTCTTAATATGCGGCAAGACTATCTTAGTTTCTTTGTTAGGTAAAATCTTTGGGATTTCAATCATTTCTGCTTTAAGAGCCGGTCTTCTTCTTGCTCCTGGTGGAGAATTTGCATTTGTGGCTTTTGGTGAAGCTGTTAATCAGGTTTTTCTTCTTGAATACTTGTTTCCTTACCAAGATTCATGTGCTTTATTAATACTATTTTGCTCTAGATCTTTATATTCATTTAAAATAAGTCATTTTATTGAACTTAGTTTAATACATGGATAAATAATAGGTGCGCTAGCCAGAGTGCCAGATAAGTGCTTAGAAATTATTTTTTTTATCTCTCGCTACCTTTAGTTTTTTATTGTCGATCATCTTCATAAGTTGAAAAATACAAAATTATTCTTAAATAATAGCTTCTAAGAAGTTTTATTTTCTTTGATAATCAGTAAAATACACTATTACTTTTTGCTAATTAAAATTTTTGCAGGGCATAATGTCTTCCCAGCTATCCTCTTTGATGTTTCTTGTTGTGGGAATTTCAATGGCCATCACTCCATGGCTAGCTGCTGGAGGCCAGCTGATTGCTTCCCGTTTCGAGCAGCATGATGTTAGAAGTTTATTACCCGTAGAAAGTGAGGTAAAATGACTTACATTAGTTGCTGACCAGTAACTTTGTTGATTGCACATGGTCACAAATTTTTAGCTTGATGTAATTTATGGTTAGGCTCTCCTATGGGTGGAACTGAACCCCGCCATTCTTACAGCTAAGTAGATTGTTTCCTTTGTTTCATACAAATCAAAGGTTTGTTCACTTGGTTTTGAAAAATACTCCAGTTAAACCATCTCGATCCTAGTTTGCTAGATTTAATTCCTAAGTTCAAATTCCCGTAGGTTTAGTCATTGATTCTGCCAAAACTAATTCAACAGGCATCTACTTTTGGTTTCTTTGTCACGTGTCATTAGGAGAAGACGTTTGTAGAATTGATAGATTAGTTTAAGATTGGCTCTTTTATTCTTCAAAATTTTCAGAAATATTGGTTGGATGAATAAATTTAATAATTTTTTTAACCCTTTGAACTATATTTTTATTAATTATACATAAGGGATCGACCTACTCCAAGAGCAACTCTTGTCCAATAACTCTACTCAATAACTTTACTTGATCTACTCAATAATTGTTTTAAATTTGATGGTTGAATTGGTAAAATTTGATGTTTGCAAAGAGTTGTTTTAAGTGGAAAACTTCTGACAAGAGTTACTTCTATAGTACGTTGATCCCCACCATATATATATATATATATTGTTGTGCCTAAATATTGAGGTGCTAAAGTTTAGGTTTGCATCATTTTATTTGTTTGATATTTCTTATCTGAAAGCAGAGATTGTATAAGTTATAAATTGCTACTAAGGTGGTAAATATGAAGTCACTTAATGCAGTTGCACGAGTCTCCACTACCTTGTTAGTACGTTGTATTGATAGTTCTAGTGTTTTGGGATATAATTCTATAAATATTTCTGTTATGTTTTATAGGAACAGAGTTGAAGGAGAAAGGGTGTAAATGCTCTTAAGAGTATAGAGCTCTAAATGTGGTTTTACATATTGAATTGATGCAGAAATGAAGTGATACAACTATATTTACACAAATTATTGAGAAACAACTAACTTAAACTAACGAGATTAACAAATAACTAGTTTTAACAGAAAGTTAACAGAACTAACGCAGACTATGTCTCCAGAAATTTTGAAGGGAAACCTTGATATTCTTCATGTTTTTCTGATATACGGAATACTTGTTTGTTTCCGCTTGAACTGTTTTGGGTTTTATGCTCTTTAAGTCCCACAATTAACTTGTTTTTCTTTTCCTGCATAAAGTTTAGTTTTAGCTTTCTAGATTAAAAATTATGTAGTTGAGTTTTTTCTATTTCCATTTTTTATTTGGAGTTGGCATCAAATTTAATAGTTGACTTATTTTTGGATGTCATCTTTTACAGACAGATGATCTGCAAGATCATATTATTATTTGTGGATTTGGACGAGTTGGCCAGGTAAATGCTCGATTTTTTTATTAATTAATTTATAATAAGTGTGCAAGAGTTTAACTCTGTTATTTTCAGATCATTGCGCAACTTCTTTCTGAGCGACTTATTCCATTTGTTGCACTAGATGTGAGAAGGTAACAAACATCATAATTGAAACTTCTATCCTTTTCTTGTGATCGTTCTTATAGATGAATTATTTGATGTCTATTACATTGTTTTTGAGATTGGTTGATGTTATTTTTCTGGAAAAGGAAAACAAAAATACATGCATAAGTTTTTTTAATTCTGAATTCTGCCTCCCAAGGGGGGGACACAACAGCCAGTTTCTTGTTAATGATTCTGGTAATCAGTGACTTGGATTGGACATTCTTCAATTTATAAGAGAAAAGAATTGACAGACCATGACAAAGTTGTTTCCGGCTGTCGTCTACGCCCTCTGTCCCAAAATATAAGCAAAAAATAGGTCACAAAAAGTTGATGTATTTGGTCCAAACTTAGGATCAAATACATCAACTTTCTTTGACTCATTCTTCATTTTTGTATAGTAGGAGCAATTTAGATAATAGATTCCGTTTAAAGGTTTGTAGAAATAACTCTTCCATCTTCCCATGATGTCTGTGCAATTTCGGATATGAAACAGAACTAACCTGCTAACTGCACTTGCTAATATTAACAGTGATAGAGTGGCAGTTGGGCGAGCCCTGGATCTCCCTGTGTACTTTGGAGATGCTGGCAGTCGAGAGGTAGTGCACACGACTTAAGTACATGTGTCCCATACATATTTTTTTACCTGATTTTCTTTTTAATGGATGACTAGGTCCTACATAAGATTGGGGCTGAAAGGGCATGTGCTGCAGCAATAACTCTAGATACACCTGGAGCAAATTATAGAACAGTTTGGGCTTTGAGCAAGTACTTCCCAAATGTGAAGACCTTTGTTCGCGCCCATGATGTTGATCATGGATTGAATTTGGAAAAGGCTGGAGCTACTGCGGTAATATTCTCATGCACCTCTTTCTTGTATTTGTGTTTTGGTTACCTTATGAGGTAATTCCAAAACCATAGCAAAAGAATCATCTTCTTAATTATTGCTTCCCATTTGTAGCAAATTGAAAGCAAAACTGCCTAGTAGTGGAATGCTTACTGTAGAATTTTCTGTTCTGTTGTTTGCAGGTCGTCCCGGAGACCTTGGAACCTAGTCTTCAACTAGCAGCTGCTGTGCTTGCTCAGGTAAATCAAACTTCATTGAATGCCCTAACCAAGTCCTCTGCGGTCGGTGCAACCAAATCTTGACAGTTACATCAATTCAGATTCCACAATATAGATTTGGCTTGACTGGCTGTACTGCTAAAGAGGATCTTGGTTGATTTTTATTGCCCCAAAAATATTGACCGAATCAAAATACATTTTGTCTCACTGTCTATGATATTGTTGTTAACAGTTTCATTTGATTATGACATTAAGAGACAAGTGATCATGGTCGTTTCTTGTGAAGAAATCTTGGTTACATGAGCTGAACTATTACTAATTTCTTTCAGATAATAGTTTACTTGAGCTTTGCTCTACTTTATTTAGAAATGGTTCAACACTTTTAGCATATTACAGTGTAGTAAGTTAAACTTAATATCTTGTTGGCAACAATAGCTGTTCTGTCATAAATAATATGAAAGAAAAAAGGAAATTAATATGTCAGGTGAAGTTTAATGTAGGCCTTTTGAGCATCAAAGCATTCAAAAAGGTTTTGGTTATACTGGCTTATGAATATATGAGACAATAATATAGCATGGAGATGGCTGGCCTTCAATTTTCTAAGCATTCTTTCTTTCTTCAGGCTAAACTCCCTGCATCAGAGATTGCAGCAACTGTCAATGAATTCAGATGCCGGCATCTAGCTGAGCTTACGGAGGTATGCATTCCTTTTAACCTGAAGTGAACCAACAATTTGGTCCCTGAAGTAGCAGGGCATTCTCAACTTGGTTCCTGAAATTATCAATCATATTAGGCCTTGTCAAACAATTTCAGGGTCTAAATTGACTGATCCATATAAAAAAAGTTCAATTTTTTGAGACTATTACGAAGTATTAATAATATCAGGTACTAAATTGTCAGTGCACCATAATTTAGGGATTAAATTAATGATTCACTCTATAAAACTAAATCAAAATCACGCAATACCCAAATCACTCGTGTATAGTTAGGGTTGTGCAAAAAATCCAGTTATAAGACCCAAATCTAAAACCGAATCCAAATTCATTTTAAAAATCTGGTTAAAAACATATGGTTATAATCCGGTTTTTATCCACAATCAATATTTTGTTAATTTTGAGATTTTATTTCTTGAAAAAATTTTGAAATTTATTTTTTTCGAAAAAATATCAGAAAAAAATTAAAAAAAAAACTTTTTTTTCTCAAAATATTTGGTGAGACAAATTTTAAAAAAATTTATCGAAAAAATCAATTTTTTTAAATAATCGATTTTTAAATTATGAATAAATGATTTTTAAAAAATAATCAAACTTTAACCGATTTTGAAAAAAAAAATCGATTTTAAAATTAAAATTTTTAAAACCGATTGCTTAATTATAAACCGGTTATTTAACCATAACCAATTTTACAATTGGTTTTATAACCGGTTTTAAACCAAATAATGGATTTAATTATAAATCTAAATCCATATATTGGTTTTAAAATGGATATGTTTTGGTTTTTTAAAAAAACCAACCATGCCCAACCCTATGTATAGTTGATGTATGAATGAATGTATTCTGTTCTTATTCTATTTATGCAGCTGTGTGAAGCAAGTGGAAGTTCTCTTGGTTATGGATATACTAGAATTATGAGCAAATCCAAATCTCAATCCCCAGATTCATTAGATTTAGATGAGACCCAAGTCTCTGAAGGGACGCTGGCGATATGAAGATTACCTCATGTATACGAAGTAGAATGCAGAAGAAAATAAAGGTTAGAGAAAAGGGAAAAAAATAATGAAAAAACAAATTGTACAGCAGATTGTAAGTTTCATTATGTACATACAGAAATATAGTTGGATAGAACGAGATGCAATAGTTTCATCTTGTTGTCATATTTTCTCTTTTGCTGGAAAATTTTGCCTCCAATATTTGTCAAATTTCTGTTGAGGATAATCTATGTTGCTGCGGACCTGCTGTTTTGCCTCCAATATTTGTCAAATTTTTTGAAAGACATGATGTCACATTTTTTTAATCATTCTCCAACTTTATATTTGAAGTCACCTCGTTTGTTTTTTTAAATGCTACGTTATCTCTTCTCTCACTTCCCCTTCCGTTCTCCTCTGTCCGCCACACCATCACCTCCTTGAATATATTAAGCTTTTTCTTCTTCTTTCTCTCGTAGAAATTACATGACACCTGAAGAAAAAGCTTCAACTTACTTCACAAAGTCTGTGTTTGAATTAATTATGCTGTATTGGATGATGCACCATTGTCTATATAATAAGATGAATGTTCATCCAATCTCCCAACTTCCAGATTACAAAATGCACATTCACCATATGTCAAGAGGACTAGTCAGAACGTGACGTGGATAGTGTGGTCTACGATTTGAGGTAACTGGACAGAGCAAGAAATAAGAAGTTTTTGTAGCTGAATTTTGATTCTCAATTTTAATTGGGTTAAGTATGTATGTTCCTGTCAAAAGATGGACAAACAGTCAATGGCATGTTAAAGTTAGTATTTGTTGGGCATGCTTGTTTGTATTCAATCTCCCATTTACAAACTCGTGTGATATACAATCTGCTGTAACTTATTCACGTATCAAATTAGCTAATTCGGGTGGCTCTTCAATCGGATCAATTGGTTTTGTTGAGCACCAAATTGGAGATATCAATCTATTAAACGTCACAAGAGAATACTTGAATTCAACAACAACAAAAAGTTATTACCTACTAAATTCAATGAAGCAAGACAAGTGATGAAGATGATGTCAAACTGCCAAAAGTGTCGAAAGCTAAATATAAAAATTAAGAAGAAATAACTTTTAAGTGAGAATCCATTTTAGTTGATGTTAAAAACTGACAACCACTTTAGTCATTTACAATTAAAAAAAAAATAACTTTTAGTTCTAATGAAAATAATTGGAAACGTCAAAGTGAACTTCAATCTAAAAATTTAGTTTTTCTTCTTCTTGATATCTAATGTTTTTATCCACACTATCATCCATCTTATCATCATATTGTCTACATTCTATAGGATAAAATTAAGAGTTAATATGATATTTGAAAAACAGGCAATATAATCTATATAATAATTAATTTAAATTCATTAATTACATCTTTTTCCTCATAAACACGTGAACCTTTATTGAATTACATGTTAACAATCCCACGAGAAATTTGGATTTTAGGTATTACTCCATTAAAATTCAATCTCAAAATAGAGAATTTAAAATGTTAAAAATATTAGAAAAAGTTTTCATAAAAAAAAAAAAGATAAATTTTTATCCAAAGTAATTAGTCTAACTATATAGATGAAGTATTCACAAAATGACCTACTAAAATATTCTAAAACTCTTTCTGTATGCTAGTATATAATAATGAAGTTGTTTAAATTTGTTTTGTTTGAAGTAATAATTTCCCACCCAAAATAAATTGAAAAATTGAAAAGTGATCCAAAAACAGAACAGCTTTCAAATTGAAACACACACATTAGTAGCCACTATCACCACCTTCTTCTTTGTTGTTGTTCAACTTCAACACGAGAAACGCAGCGTATTGAGTCCGAATATGGCTCCAGAAATTTCGAAAACCCATGAAACAGTTCGGAGCTCCGAATGCGAAGATTCGGATTCAGAGTTGGAGCAGATGGAGTGTGATTTGAAGGAAATGGCGCACAAGATTCTAGAATACCGAGCAACTCTTCCTGAACAGTTCAAATCCACACTCCTTTCCGTTCTCGATGCCCAAAGACCCTTTCTTCCACAACTCAATTCAGGTACACTAGACTAGCCTCCTTTATTTTTTCTAGGGTTTTCTTTTCCATTTCATTGGCTCACCCAAAATTTGATTATTTCAATTTTTTTTGGGAAAGTGTAATAAACAATTCATTTATGGATTTGATTGGGTGAAATGTTGTCTTGAGTTTGACCATTTCGGACTTATTGTGTGGATTTGCAGAGAATGATTGGTTTACTTGTTTTTTGCTGTGAACTAAATTTGTGTGTTCCATTTTAATTTGTTCTAGGGAACTAAATTTGTTTTACTTTATTTGTTTTTAGATGTGGGTTTGTATGAATAATTTAACCGGTTTATTGAGGAAGTGAAGTTTTAGTGTAGTCTTGTTTGAAACCGTTGTTGTTTGAGAATGCTTAAATTAAATCTGATTGTTCGGAGTTTTGGACATTTAAAACTATTTATTGTTACTGGAACTTATATTTGTTGTCATTTGTTAAATTAGGTTTGGTGTCTGTGTCTAGTTTTCTTGAATATGTAATGCATATACATTGCTGCATTTGAAATGTATGAAAAGTATAGCACATTTAAGTGAATTGGTGACTCAAGTGATGGTTCAAACTTTCTTATAGCGTCATTGGATCCATGTAGCTGACTCCATCTAGTTGGAAAAGACTTTGATTGCTGTTGGGTTGTGTGTAGTGATGGTTCAAACTTATTTGAAATTCAAAATGCATTTGAATATTGTCATGTAAACAAAAACAAGTTTTGTTTTTTGAAAAATTGGAGAGTTGACTGATTTTATTTTGTCAAATTGTACATATATCCTCTCTTGTATTCCTTTTCCTTTATGCCTGATGTCTTTTTCATCTTTCCTGCTACCTTTTATTTTAATCTAAGTGGTTGCATTTGTTTTTCTATATGCTTATTGCATGCTATTATTGTTACTGTAACTCATCATATTAGTATCAGAAATGATGCTTTTGCTGTTTTGTGGTTAGGACTTGTTCTGTATGTGTTACACCTTTATTCAACTCTTTCAAGATGCAATATATTCTGTTTTGTTTTTCCACCATGTATTTGATGTGTTAACCTTATTTATATTATACACTGTACAGGTGCTTCGGAACAAAACATCTCCAGAGAAGAAAGTTCATCTGCACCAGAAGATCCAGAGACTGCTGAGAAACTAAAATTACTAAATGAAAAGATCTCAAGCAATTGTTCTGCTATGCCAATAGTTTTGAAAAGGACGAAAGAGTGCATTGCCAAAATTGAAAAGTTAAATTCATACAATGCTGCAAGCATATATCCAGCCATCAGTAGGAAGAAGACTGGATAAAGACTATAGAACTTGCTAGTGTACTTTTTATGGCAAATTGCATGTTTTGCAAAGAATGTAAAATTTGGGATACCACAAAGGGTGGTTTTCAATAGTGCAACTTAAAAATTGTGTTGGTGTGTCTAGTATGAACCATAGTCCATGGTAGATAATAAAATTTCATATAGTTAGTTAGATATTTATTAGCTAGCAAAATTTCATAATATTTATGCAACTAAACAATCTGAAGTTTTGGATTTGTTACAAATAAACTAAGAAATATCTCTTAAAAGAAAAACCAAGAAATAATAAGGTCCACCATTGGTCTATGATAGAATCACCCATTTTTGAAGAGTTAAATGTTTTAATGAAAACTTGTCGCACATCTACAACAAGCAACAATAATAAGAGAAATCTACTGTACACTCTACAATGATTAGATATCTACTTTTTAATAGTTTAAATTATAATTAATATTCCGAGTAAACTTAAAAATTCGGAAGGCTTAATAATCTGTTCAGTTCAGAATAATTAATATACTGAATTTTTAAACATATAAGGAATGCACTTTTGCCTGTTGCTTAATTAAAGCTTGTGAAAATTCTAGAGCAGTTCCGGTCATTTTAATAATTAGTTCAGAATGTTTTTTTTACCAAAAGTTTCGATTTTTTTATTGAAAAAAGTTCATAATGTTTCTTTTTTATTCAGTTCTAAATGTTAGAAAATATGTTAAACATTATCTACTGCTTCTTTAACTTAATTTCAATCGACATTTTAATTAATATTTTTTTTAATTTAATTATTTATTTTAATTTTAAGTAGTAATGGATTCTTATTTGCGTAAAGTCGTACGGAAGCTCTCCCGAATTAGTGGAGTGACAATTTGATTTTTTATGTTTTAAAATGTCAATAAAATCCCTAAATTTTATCAAATTTATAACTTAAATATTTAAATAAATTCATATGATCGTCCTTTATTTGATGAATTTGATGTTGTTTGGTGATGAAACATCATTTAAAATATATTAAATCATGATTTTTTTAGTTAAATTTTTTAAGAAAAAACTAAATTATTGAATTACAATTACAATTAAACTTAAATCAATAATTGATATTTGAAGGTCATCAAATAATACAAAATTGACATGTTATTTAGGTCATATTCTGATATACAAAATTGAATACTATTTTACAATTCAAATTCACCATATTAATTAATTTAATTTATAGAACACCAAATTTTATTTTAATAGATTAATTTCTCCTAAATTTATGACATTAAGGGTTGGTTTGTTTAAAAAAAACTAAATTTTAATGTTTTAATTATGTTTGTGTGGAAGTCTTTTTCAAAAATCATATTTTAAATAATTATTTTTATATTAAAAAGGAAATAGTTATTTTTATTAATTTTTAAAGAAAATAATTTTTAATAGAAGAAAAAAATTCAGATTAGCTTTCAAAAGTTAAGTGCTTAAAATATCTTAAAACACTTACTTATTTCATTCAATATTTATTAATAGAAGTATCTTACTAAAAATAATAGATAAATATAAAATATCTTTATTCATAATTTTATTGGGTAGACGAAATATTGACAAATTTTTGGTAGACATGTTCCTTCATTCAAAATTATTGATAAAAAAAATTTATTTTTATTTTTTATAATATGTAACAAACTAGTACCTCAATTTTTGCTGAAAGAAAGTAAATATTTTTTTTAGTCTCTTTTGTTTTTTCTTTGAAAAAGTAAAAAAAGAATATATGCTTTGTGAGAAGAAGAAAAAGCTCAGCATTATTACCAAACATTTTTCTTTTTCTTTGTTGTTGTGGTTTCCTTAAAAAAGAGAAGAAAAGAAAATATTGCACAACAAAGCAGAGCGTATAGATTATTATTACTGAGGAATCACTCAATAATCATAATCAGAATCAGAATGGCTTCTTCTATTTTCACTCATTGCCATTCTTCTCCTTCTTCCACTACCGCTTTCTTCCTCCGCCGCCGTCACCCCGTTCATGTGGGTCCCACCTCTCTCCGCTTTTTTTCCATTCACTCATCTCCCCCTTCATCACATCTTGTATCCCTCGGTATAAAGCTTTCACCTTTTCTCTTTTTACTTTCTGGGTCCTGTTAATATTATCATTATTTTTTGCTAATATTGATGTTATTAGTTCTATATGAACAAAAAATTATCTTTTTTTGTTGTGGGTCTTGTGAATTTTGTTAAAGGTTCCTATTTTCTTGATTTATTTTTTTTTCTCTCGGTGGACTTGAATTTTTGTTATTTTGAGTGGAGGGTTTTTATTTTATTTTTACAGTTTCCTCTTAACTGCAAAACCAGTGACTGCTGAGTTATTCTGTACCTATCTTTGCTGCTTTTATAGTGATTAGCTCATGCATGCATTCTCTTGTATCTGCTCACATCAATCATGTTGATAAATATTTTAGTTTGTGGATTTCTTAGTTGAATTTTTTTCATCCCTTTTTCCCAAGGTTGTGATACTAGTATGTAGGAAGTGCTTGGTTAAAGGACAGGAAGAGGGATTGATCTATTTAGTTCCAAAATTTGAAATCACTTTACTTTGGATGACTTCAAGGCCCTCTTGTATTTATTTAGTGGGGACACTCATCTATGTCAATTTGGCCTCAGTTGGTGTTGATTTAAGATGTCCTTTGTTTGTCTGAATTAGCTGCCTATTAGATTTAAGATGATGATTTGCCCAAAATTTGAGGCATTCTTAATAGGTTTGAGTCAAGATATTAAACATAGTTGTGGATGAAAGGGATTTGTTTTTGTTCTGTTAGCCATTAGCCAATTGTTAAAATGCTGTCATCACTTGTAAGTTTGATATTGTAGGTTCATGAATTACCCTATACTCATGTTTTTCAATGCCTCTATGTGCATGTGTATATTCCAATTCATGCTCATAACGATGTGTCGCTTCTCCGCATGTTATTGCCTAGAAAAAGGTTTTTTTAACCATATAACTTTATGCAGCTGCTAGTGCTACTGAGTCTTCTGCTAAGGTGATTGATGGAAAATCAGTGGCAAAGCAAATCAGAGAAGAAATAGCTGCTGAAGTCTCCAGGATGAGAGAAGCCGTGGGTGTGATTCCAGGATTAGCTGTGATCCTTGTTGGAGATAGAAAGGACTCTGCAACATACGTGCGTAACAAGAAGAAGGCTTGTGAATCTGTTGGGATAAATTCTTTGGAAGTAAATTTGCCCGAGGATTCCACAGAAGAAGAAGTTTTGAACTATATTTCAAGCTACAACGTTGATCCTTCGGTTCATGGGATTCTTGTTCAGCTACCTTTACCATCTGTATGCTTCTTATCTCTAACTTCTTTTTCTTTTTAGGGTTGTTAATTAATTGTAATTATAGTTATGATTTTTTTCTTTCCTTTATTTTCTGATAATTTGCAAATATTGTTTAGTTGTCACTGATTTTGCTTATCTTGAGGGAATCCAAATTGGTCCCTTTCCCTTGTATGTATAGTTGTACTGATTCATGTGTAATGAATAATACAATCATTCAGATCATGAGTAGGAAAAAGTATGCTAACTTATGTAATTAGTCTATTTGTATATTTACATAAAACATTCAAATCTGCATTGGGTCTAACTCATGCCTGCAAAACTTACTTGTAAGATGAGGTATACCTCATAAAATGTGGGATTTTCATGGTACCCCTAAGGCCCAAGATTGGACATTCGAAGCATGACCTGAGTGGTCTAGTAACGGGTGGCTCAACGGATCTTAGACAGGCTCTGATATCATATTAGAATTTGGGTTGGGTCTAACTCAACCCCACAAAAATGACTTGTAAGTTGAGAGATGCCTCCCACTTAAAAACATTTTTTAGGTCATATTTACCCAAGTGGTCTAATAATGGATTGCCCAATAGATCTTTCATAATGCCATATTAGAATTTAGATTGAGTTTAACTTAACCCTACAAAACCGATTTGTAAGGTGAGAGATTGCTTCCACTTTTAAAGTTTTTTCAGACAATACTGCATCGCTACAATAACTTATTCTTGCAGCTAAGTTTACTGTTACCTAAACTATAATTATAATTCATAACGTAAAGATTTTCTTGTGGAAGTTTGATTGATTTCCATTGGTCTTGTGACAGCATATGAATGAACAAAATGTCTTGAATGCTGTAACAATTGAGAAGGATGTAGACGGTTTTCATCCACTGAATATTGGTCGACTTGCCATGCGAGGTAGAGAACCCCTGTTTGTTCCGTGTACACCAAAGGGATGCATAGAACTACTCCGCAGATATGGTGTTTCAATTAAAGGAAAGAGGGCGGTTGTGATCGGTCGGAGTAATATTGTTGGAACGCCAGCTGCTCTTTTGCTCCAAGTAATGTCTCATTGGACTAAACTCAGTAAATTTTAGTTAACACTTAACAGTTCAAAACTAGTTTTATTTGAGTATGAGTACATTTCCATTTGGACCATTCCTTTATATGTCTCTTATGTTATGCTACTAGAGGGAAGATGCCACTGTTAGTGTTGTCCATTCAAGAACTAGTAATCCTGAAGAGATCATAAGACAGGCAGATATCATCATCTCTGCTGTTGGCCAACCAAACATGGTTAGGGGAAGCTGGATAAAACCCGGTGCAGTCATTATCGATGTTGGAATCAACCCTGTAGATGTGAGTATATTTCTTTCAAGGCCTTGTTTATAGTATGCTATTAGGCTCTATCTCGGTTGTTACTGATTTTAGGATGAACAAATTTCATATTTAGTGCTTAAATTTCGATATAAAGGTTGTTTAACTGCTGCACTTTTTGTGTGTTTATGACAGGATCCTAGTAGCTCTCGAGGCTATAAGTTGGTCGGAGATGTTTGTTATGAAGAAGCCATAAAAGTTGCCTCTGCTGTTACACCTGTTCCCGGAGGAGTTGGTCCAATGACTATTGCGATGCTTCTACAAAATACGCTCAGCTCAGCGAAGAGAATTCACAATTTTGAATAATCTAAATGGAAGGATGTATATCATTATGAGCTATCAAATTTTGTTCAGGGAGTCTTGGATTTTGCCTTTATGATTTTATTCTACTTTGATAAAAAGTGGGAGGAGGAAGGAGTTTACCATTTCCCTCTAGGTTCATTTGTCAGTAAAAAAAGGACAATATTTCATGAGATGATGGTATAAAACGTCCTCTTCCATGTGTACTTTTAGAGTACACAACCCATTATTATTTAAGTATAATTAGAGTATTAGGTTTAATTTAATGAAAAACTTATAACTCCAATGAACTTATTGATCTTGTTACTTTGCTTTGTAATGTTTTTCAGTTCAAGTATGTCAAAGTGTAGGTCTTGCTCATTTTGATTTTTTCATGGTCTTGGGCTATATATAAGAAGAAAAAAACATAAGTGTGTTCAACCATTTGTTTTGTATTTACTCCTCTCACATTCAATCGGTACACTTTCCTAGCTCTCAAGACTGACTTATGGAAATGTTTCTATCTGATTTTGCTTTTAGTTTTTAGCTTCTTTAGCCTGACTTTTATCATTTAAAAAAAAACCTTTTGTAAAGGAATGACTTACCATTGCCATTCATTCCTATCTACTTATTACTTATATACTCTTTCAATGTAAATGCTTCTTGGTGGTAGGATAATCAAATATACATATATTTGAGGGATTTGAATTCCTTGCCTTCAAGCGTTCAAGGAATTTCTGGATTAGATTTACTAGGTCACGGTTTATGGTCTGGTGATTCATTTTCTTTGCCTGTAGTGAGATTTTCTAACCATACGGATTTTGAATATTTATTTTGGTCGTCTCAAATTATAGACTTTTGAGATCAAGTTTAAGTGAATGATAAGCTTACTATTAAATCTAAATGTTCCACATTATCATTAGGTCTGGTAATTGAAAAATGGTCAACAATAAAGCAGGAGGATCATATGGAGAATAGTTTTTAACTTACATTAATTTGATTCTTAATTTAATTTATAAAGAATTCAAAATTTTCCACCAATTTAGCTTTATATATGAGTAAAGAGTAATGTTAGCAACACACTATAATTGATTAAAATTAAAATTAAAATTAAAATGGATCTCACAAAATCATATTGGGAATATTTGTAAAGAATAATACAATCATTCAGATTATTTAATCAGGGCAAAGTATGCTAAATTATGTAGTTAACCTATATGTATGTACGTTAACATCAAAACTATTCATGAAATATTACGGATTTAAGTTAAGCTTTTGTGACATGAAACACTAATAACCTGTTCTTGTAGCTAAATTTACTCTTCCTAAACTATAACTTATGATTTATTGTGGATTTTTCATGGCCTTGGGGCAGCATATGAACGAGCAAAATGTCTTGAATGCTATTAGAATTGAAAAGGATGTATATAGTTTCCATACGATCCTTCCACGTGAAGAGAATGCTTTTTGGTGGAAAGTAGAGTAGACCATGTATTTGAGTATTCTAAAATTATTAAGATCAAATTTAATTGAATAATAAACTTCTTATTAAATCCAAAATGTGAAGTGCAATGATAAAATTACAATCATAAATTATATTTGAAGCTTGAGGCCTTCTCCTCTGTAAACCATTGCTCCATTTTGTTTTCAGTATCAGTAATGATATATGCTGCTGCAAAAATCTTAACTTTCCAGGAACAGAGATTTACACTGCTTCATAGTATCTTCAGGGCTGGTAACTGAAAAATGATCGAGATTAATGCGTAAGGGTCACATCGATAACAGTTTTAACTTGTGGGTTGATTAGGTTTTTAGTTTAATTTACAAATGAATAAATAAAATATTCCCATGTAATTGAAATTTAGTCATTTCCACATATGATGGTACAATTTAAAGCAATATACCTGTGTGCCCAATAGTCTGTTCAGATTCATAGATTTCATGGTCATTTCCACCCTGCTCAGTGAAGATGAAAAAAAAAAGTTTAGGAAATTAATTAGTGTATTTTGTCATATATCCTTTTTTCTCTTTCTGTTCATCTTATTTTGTCCTATATCCGTATAAAATGCTTATGGGAGCTAGAAATCAAGCACTGAAACAAAAATGATAAATGTCTTGCAAAGTGAGGGACCACCCTAAACTAAAAAAAGATTTGGAGGTGAAGTTTTTCACCATTGATTGATTTGAGATTAACTAAATTAAATTGCCAAATACATTCTTGTTACAACAATTTCTGCTCCAATTCGTTTTCAGGATTTGCATGAAAATGATTATATGCCAAACCCGTGAATGAAAGACAAAAATATCAAGACTATAAAATACAAAAATTACATATGAATGCAGGGAGGTAGAAAATGTAACAAAATATTGATATTGATTTCATAGTTGATACACCAAACAAGTACTTGCACAATAACCTTCTGGGCTCACCTTGTAAGTTTTGTCACCAAAAAAGTGGATTTCATGGAAACCATCAAGGTATCTCAAGCAGTATGTTTTATCCCAGCCTTGAGGGAAAACCTGTAGAGAATATATTTAATATATAATAAATCAAGTCATGTTGGCCTATCACTTGACCAAAAAAAAAAAGGCATATATTTCAATTATGAAGATCATCACTTACATCAAAGCTTATCTGTCCTCCAATGGAAAATGTTAAGTTAAGATGAGCAAACTTCTCGCGAAGTATAGAAACCATTTTTGAGCGTATGTTTTGAACCTGAGAACTCATTGCAAATTTTCAGGATAAAATTATACCCTTAGCATTTCCAATTAAAGAAAACAAAAGTTCTTGTAAGGTAAAAACTTTAATATATCACCTTGTCATACTTCTCAAATTCATCTCTTTCTTCTTGGCTACAGTTTCGCCCAATTGGTGACACATTCAGCATCCCACTACGGAACTCTATAAATGTTCCCCTAAAAGTATTCTTATATCGATTAGGATTTGAGGGTTTCCAGTAACAAACATGAGATTAAACACTGAATATCACTAACCTCTTAATAGGGATATCCAAGTCAGCAATGTAATGAAGCGTAAAATTAATAAATTCCTGCAAAATACCCTCTATCATTATTGATTCATCATTATTAACAAAAATCTTGTTAATATAAAATGTCTTTTTTTTTTATACTAGTCAGCATGGAAGCCTCAAATAAGTAAGATGTTTTGAAAACGAATGGAAATATAGGCCTTACCTTGAGCTGTTTGTCCCCAACAAATGACTTCAAGCTCTGAAAAGAGGGAAACTCAACACTCATCATTGTGCGTTAGGCAAAAAGTTTACATTTCTAAACAGAAGGAGAAAGTGTTTGTGTGTTAATGGCTACAATTTCATTTATATACTTCAAAAGAAAAATTGGCTCTGTAAAGTTTTAGTAATTTCGGCTTCCGTTACAAGTCACAAATAGTTCCACTAGTTGCGTTTTGTTTAATAACACAGGAAATCAACAGAAATCTGTTATAATAGTTGCCTGGACAAGGCAATTTGATTCTATCAAGGATTAAGCTTGTGTGGTGTACCTGAGTTCCAATGAGTTTTCCTTGCTTATGAGCGACAAGACCATTTTCAGAAAATACAAAATCATAGTCATGGGTAACTGCAACAGACAAATAAAGGCATGTCCTTCAAAACTAGAAAGATAAATCCTTGTATCATCTTTTGTGCTAATAGCTCATATGAGATTTATGGTTTTTCAAAGCTGAGAAAGGAAGAAGGCAGGGAACGTAAAGGATCACTGTCACAATAATTTATCAGCTTAGATTAGCACATATAATTTCATCCAATTTCAGAGATCAGAATACAATGCACAAAATCGAGAAAGTAAAACCTTGACGGAATTTATTTGTAATGAAATCGTGAATTGGAAGACCTATTTTCCTAATCGTTAATCAAATATTATTAGGAATCATAAGATACATTACCAATAAAAATGACATTTTTAAGTAAAAAATAAGTGACATTGCAAAATTATAAGCTGGTATATCATATACAAATGAATCAGGGTTCAATATGGGAGTTATGTTCAAAATAGATACATACTAAAGATTCGTATCAATTGGGTTCAACTTCAAATCAAATTGAGATAGGACTTGCATGAATCATAAGATTAAGATACTGATAAAGCATTAATATCAATTTATACAGAGTGGCTTTCTAGTTCCTACATGTTTTTTAGCACTGCATTGTCAGAAACCAAAGAGCTACTGATAGCTAACCTGTCTGGCCGAGTTGCTCGGATATCTTTGAGAGGTCAGAACCTCCAACAACTCCAACTGTTACAATCTGAGACCAAACAAGTAAAGATTCAACAACAAAAACAAAGAACTTCAAGAACAGGATTATGCATGATGTGGTGAATGGAGACTGGAGAAAACAGCATCAACAAACGAAATGCATCTAATGTAAGAAAATAATCAGAATCACATACCTTCCGAAGGTCTTGCATGAACTGCAACAGCTCTGGAGTAGCCACCTAGCAATTGAGTAGGAAACAGTAACTAGATATGATCATAAACCAAAAAATCAGAAAGAATAATTCCAAGTTTTCTAGTTTTGTTCATCAATCAAAGGGGAGTTTCAGAGCCTTTAATGAAGAGTAAACTAATGAGCAACATCAGGGGACTTAACAGACAATAGATCTGATAAGAAATCAGACTCATATCAAATTGCTGCATTGCTACATTTGATTGTAACAAAATAATAACTAGACTCATGAAGTGTCATAATCATTATCTCCAGAAAAATCAAAATACCTTTCTAGGAGCTGTAAGAGTTCCATCAACATCAAATAAAGCAATCACACCGGGTTTCAATGCAGCCATTATAAATTACTGTTAATCAAGCACCCAAACCTGCAAAATTTTGAACCTTTTCATCAACCAAAAATATGTTGATACTTGCAATTAATCTCTTCTTTATCCTCAATGACAGAAATTCCCACAAATGGTTTTGCTTCATCAAATAATCAAGAAGAAGAAAAGCGTGAACAAGTCCATAAAATGTGGAACTAGTGTAACAAAATTTGATGAGAGCCTTCAACAAATAAATATGACCCAAGTTGTAATGTGATAAAGAGTTGATAAAAAAAAAGAGATAAAAATTGGGGAAAAAATTGAAACTTTTGAAATGGGAAGGAATGGAAATGCAGAAGAAGAATTGAAAAGTGAAAATGACCTGAGAGTAAAGTGAGGAAATGGGTAGAGAGATAGAAGCAGATCTTCAATGGGGGTTTATATAAAATGGGTGAGATCTGTGAGACAGTGGAAGCTTCTAGTGGGGCCCAACAAGTGGAGGACAACGTAACTAAAGGAAAAGGTAAACTTGAACATCAAATTCTTCAACAAAACTTGCTGCTCTTTTGTTTTAATCAGAGGATATTCGGAGATACTTTGAGGAAATTGGGGGAGAAAATAAATTCCATTTTTGAGATTAAACAAAATTATGAGTCTCTCTCTCTCTCTCTCTCTCATGCATGTATAATTCTTTATTTTAAAGTTCTTTTTTTACAAAAATAAAAGTAAAAACAAAAGGTTTAGGTCATTAAGGTAACAATGATGGAAATAATAAGAAATAATTATGATATATTATTGTGTTGAGACACTTGATCATTGATCAATCATGATATATATGAAGTTATTTTTAACATTATTTTACTATTTTTCTTTAATTAAAATTTATATCTTAAATTTGAGTTGAATTAAATAATGAGTTAATAAAAATAAATTATTCAGTTATTTTTATAAATTTTTATCTCATTTTTTAAATATTAATTATATTACAATATTTATATTTAATTAAATTTAAATTTTAAATCTTTGAATCATTTATTTTTTAATCTTGTCTCTATATCTCTCGTCTAAAATTGAATAAGTGAATATTGTAAATATGCATTTAATTTTTTTTCAAAAATATATTAATAATAGAGATCAAAATTATATAAATAATAATTTTTTATAAATTAAAAATTACTTATATTTCAGGTCGAAATTTTATAAAGTATATTTCACTTTTTATTTTGATCATAATTTTTTTTCTAAATATACTAAAGTCATCGTTCTAAACAATAAAAGTTAAAAGAATTCATTTTTACCATGTTAGATCTAATGTGAGAGTGTTTTGATTGATAGTTTTCTATTAACTTTGAAGAATGGCAAATAAAAGTTGTACCATTTAGAAGGATTTTTCAAAAGCCAAAAATGTTGTTGCGTGTATTAAGCCAAAAAGGAGTTTGGATGCATCATGAGTAATAATGAGTTACATTACACTTCACCTTAACAATCACTTTTGGCTTTAAGTAACAAGGCAACTTCTTAACAACTTCACTTCATTGTCTTGCGTGCGTAATATTAATGGTTAGTTTATTATAGAAGAAGATAAACTAATTTTTTGGGGACTATGTAATAGAGGCTTGAAGTAGTATTTCTTTTATGAGTATCCTAGTAGTATTTCACATTCAAAATTAATAAATTTGTATTGAGAGCATTCTTAACATTAACTCAAGGCAGAATTTAATAAATTTTAATGGCTAGGTAGAAGTTTGACCAAGAAAAATAGATAAAACAATTATCAAAAGGGTATTACTTGACCCTTATGAAAGAAAAAGCCAGAAGGAGCACTATATGATAACATTTTTTAAATAAGTACAAAACACTATCATTTGTAGTAGAAAATTGATAATAAAATAGAAATATAATTTATTTTTGTTAAAAAATGTTTAATTCACATAAATAATACTGTAATAAAATTTATAATATGTATTTCATACAAACATTAAGTCTATTCATTAATCTTTTAAAATTCATTATTTATATTTATCTTGTAGATCAAACAACTAACTCATTTAATTGAACTATTTGAATAGTATAAGTCATGTAAATATATTTTCAGTCTTAAACAACATAAATCATTCTTTGATAATAAATTAAAACTATGTTTTAAATATCTTAAAATTTATCTAAAATAGAATAATTCTCACAATCTCGATAATAAAATTATTTTTGAATTATTACCAATCATTATAGATATTTTAATATTGAATCAAAATTAAAATCTAAAAATTGAATTATTTAATAATATTTAAATGTTTTTATAATACTCGTCATTTTAAAAATAAATTTTTAAAAATAAAACATATTGAATTAAAATGGAGTTGAAATGGTATTTTACCTTAATTTAAAACTCTTTTTAAAACATATAAATAGCTCACTCCACTTCTATTGAAACTCTTGTTTCTAAAAAAAAGTGAAACGGGCAAGGTTTTCAGCAATTAAAGTACAAAAAAGAAATGGTAAGAGAATCGAAAATGTGGATTGATAAAAGGTTGAGAAATTACTCACAGATAGATAGAATGATCGAATTGCGTAGTTAATGTCTCTGTGAGGGTGTTTGTTTGGGATCGCTCAACCCAACCACCGAAAACCTATCAGAAAGATGAAGGAAAAAGAAAGGATGACCTAGGATGGAATCCGATAATTTATGAACTAAGAAGTTATCATGTCACGTGTTTGATAGATATGATATAATAGAGACATGATACGATAAAGAGCATGATAAAGACAAGATATGAACATGATAACGAATTATTGTGTATGTGTTTGATGTATAATAAATTTAATAAGATTAGTTTATCATATGGATTTTGGGTGGGCTCACTCACCAACTGAAACCCACCAACTTTACTAATATTATTATTATTATTATTATTATTATTGAAAAAATAGAAGAAAAAAAATGTTGTAATGGGTTTGACCCACGTGACGAAAATAAAAAGGATTTAGAAATCTCTAAGAACTAGAAGGTAAGAGAACAACTGCTAGAAAAGAAAAATAAGAGTTTGATTTTAGTGGTGGTAACAGGTAGCAAACTTGCTCCGTTTGATTTACAAATTTAGTATGTTATGAAGTAACACCGTTGATTTACAAGAAAGGGGGGTTTGAATTGTAAATACTCCTTTTTTAAAATTCCTGTTAAACTTTCAAGAAAACAACTCAAGATTGATCTTGGTTATGAAAAGTAAAACGGAGAACGTTCTTGGTTTTAATTGTAAAACAGAGAACGTTCTTTGATTAGTGTTAAACAGTAAATTCAGGTTTTCCCTTTTCTTAATCAATCAATATAGTGCAGTAAATAAAGAGAGTAGAGAAGAGAATACCACACATAGATTTATCCTGGTTCACCCAATGTGGGTTACGTCCAGTCCTCACACTGTGAGATTTTCCACTAAGTGTTTAAAACGAAGAACCTTCTTAATCTTACAACACCTAGTATAGACCAGCCTTGATCTATTTCAGCCTCTATTACTTTCCACCCAGAAAGCAATGATAACACCTATCTAATCTTGATAGGAAACAATCTAAAACAAACTATGAGGAAACTATTATAGTTTGAGTTTTTACAAATGGATTGATTTTGATAGAATCTGTTTTTGCTCAACTCTTGTTTGAGAATAGATTCTTTACAAATGATCTATAAGATGATTTCGCAGCTAGGTCACGAAAGAGCAGCAGCAACTGTTTTGGCAATTGCAGAAAAAGTTACTTCCTCTGTTTTGCAGAAATTCAAGCTTTAAGTGATTGAGTATGATTGAATACTTAGTGCTCGAGTTTCTTGCCTTTCTTCATGATTGAGGCCTGCTATTTATAGGCTGGAAATGCACAGGATAAGCATGAAAGAGCTGTTGGAGAGGCCATGCTTTTCCTGGATTTAAGGCTGTACTTGAATAGACATTTCAAGCTATGACATAGCCTTTTTAACTTTTGGATTTAGCATTAAATGCAGTACTGTACTTTACTGACAGCATCATTGATGTTTCTTCATTGATCTTGGATGATACATTCTCCATCTTGAGTCTTGAGTACAGCTGGAGAGATTAGAAACGAATTGTAGGCTGAAACAGAGCTGATGCAAGGCTGCTGTTGATGAGCAGAAAAACGAAGAACGTTCTGGGATTTTGAGTGAACGTTCTGGGATTTTGAGTGAACGTTCTTGAGCTTAAATAATCATTCTGGAGCTCCCGTTTTGATTAACCTGGATTTCTTTTGTGATTTCCTTGTCATATGTCATGATTGAGTGGGCTTTGTTGACTTTTGAATTTTTGGAATTCTTTAGGTCATCATGACTTTTGTCCATCTTTGGGCCCTTTTAATTTTGTGATTAAACATCCTTTTTGAGTTTGGATTAATCCTACTTGTTCCTTGCCATGAACTGAATATACTTGAATGTGTTTTCTGGGCAAATTCTTTGATAAAGATGTAGAACAGTTTTGAGCAACATGTTGTGATGAATGATTGAAAAAGCTGGAGATCATTCTTTGTTTTGCTGCAGAATGATCTTGTTTCCTATGCTTTTCTTGATTCTGTCTTTTAATAGAATTCACTCAAAAACACCAGTTAAATTAACATAATACTTTTAGAATCATGATTAACTTTCTTAATTAACTTTTGTTTGTTTTCATCAAAACTTTAATTATAGAGTTTGTCTCAACAATCTCCCCCTTTTTGATGATGACAAACATGTTAATTTAGATTTTAATTATGATTCTAACATCAAGTGTGTGACAGAATTTTTAAAGACTCCCCCTCAAATTATGCGTTCCATAAATTTGTAGAATTTAAAACATTTTATGCCATAAACTGTTTCTCATTAATTTGATAACAAAAGTACATGATAGAATGAAAATACATAGTGCAATCTTAAAAACTAAACTTAATTCTCCCCCTTTGTCATTCAAAAAGGTAACTAGGCAGCTACAGACGGGGAAGAGCAGAGAGAAGAGACTATGAAGCCAAAGATGGGGAAGATCCTTCCGAAGAAGAAGATTTCCCAAGATGAGTAGCTGGAGAAGGCGGAGGGATCTGATGAGGAGGTGGAGGTGGAATTCTCAGCTTGGGAGCAAGATGATCAGCCAACCAAGTCCTCAATATAGCAGTTTCCTGATCATGTTGAACTTGTCGTGCAATGATGTTCTAGAGGACAGCCATGATGTCAGAATTGGATGGTTCAGGAAAGGGAGGTGAAGGATGAATGTTAGTAGTAGGATGAGAGGTGGTAGCAACGACAGTGTGAGAGGGGATAGGTGAGGGAGAGATGGATGGAACATAAGCAAAGGAGGAGGAGATGGAGGGTAATGGACTAATGGATGTGTTAGAAGGTCCAACAGTGGTGTAGAGGTTTAAAAACTGACTGATTCCAAAAATAGAAGAAGTTGTTTTCTGAGGTGAAACAAACAGTGGAGACATCGTAGAGAGCAGTGGAGTGGACAAAAATGTTCCAAAAGCAGGAGGATGTGAGGGAAGTGGTTGAGAAGAAGGAGCAACCTCTGTAGAGGGAGGAATGGACGAGTGATGCACTGGAGGGGATGGAATAGGGCAGTGAAGTGGAGAATGTTCTGGTGTAGGTGGAGAATGTGCTATAGGAGGTGGAGAATGAATCGAGTGAGATGGAGAATGTTCTGGAATGTGTGAGGAGCGTTCTGGTGGTTTATCTGTGGCAGTTGTGATTAAAGGATCAGTAGGAGGAGAGACAATAGGAATGGTAGTGGGGCGCCGAGTAGCTGATCTTTTTCGTTTTAAGGAGGTGGGAAAAGATGATGGTGGAGTAGGAGTCTGGGTGGATGAGATTTTACGCATATGCGCGAGATTTTTTGTCGAAAATTTAGAAATTTTATCCATAGACGATTCAGAAGCAAGGGAAACGCCAAAATGTCGAAACACTTTTGTTAAAATCATGCCATAGGGGACAATGTTCTTTCTGTAATCCTTGTTGGCAGCACTAATCATGTGTTGAAGCATTACATAGGGTAGATTCAGACGTTTGCAATGGAGCAGATGATAGATGAGTAACACATCATTATCAGATACATATCATGGCTGTCGCAACGAGGAATAAGAGTGTGTTGAGACATATTGTGAAAAACCTTAGGAAGTGGCTGAAGATACGTAGAGAGGTGCCGAGTGGAACCTTCTTCAAACAGGTCAGAAAAGACATTCGTCTTGCAGAGATTTAAAGCGGAGTACCAATGATCTCCAAACACAGAGGGGCCTTCTGTGGGGAGCTGGAGAATAGAAGCCAAGATGTCAGGGGTTAGGCGAATCTCCACTCCTTTGATGTTGGAAATCAGGAGAGATTTGTCAGCAAAAGTTTGGGCATTACAATAGAATGCACGAACAACTTCTGGATAATATAATTCAGAAATTTTTAGAAAACAGGTCCACCCAAGAGCATCCCTGTGATGCTGAACAACGACGCCATTTATCGCCAAAGTATCCAACAGAAAGATACGACCAACCCCAACTGGGCGTTGAGCCCATTTAGTAGCAAAATGTTTGGAGCTTTCTGGTGAAAGAAGAGGAGGAGTGGCCTTTTTTGATTTCTTTGAAGGAGGTGCGAGGCAGAGGTGGAGGTGGAAGAGGACTTAGGAGATGGAGAACGTTGATTTTGTTGTTGCGGGGAGGGTTCTGGGTGGGGAGAATATTCCTGAGGAGGGGTAGGTTCTGGAGATGGGAATCGTTTGGAAGAAGGATCTGGAGGTGGGGAATGTTGAGAAGAACGTTCTGGAGGTGGGGAACGTTGTGAAGATCGTTCTGGAGGTGGGGAACGGTTTGCAGAACGTTCTGGAGGTGAACGATCTGGAGAGGTGGGTTTAGGTTTAAAATTTTTCTTTTTCTGGAATGTGTGAAACTTCTTGCGAGCAAGATAACGAGCAATTTTGATTGCTTTTTGTGTTCTTAGGGGATTGCTCTGTGGATTGATTTGAGAGGGAACTCCAGTTGGTTTTAGGGGAGAAGTTGAATGCGGGGGTTCAAAGGGAAAAGACGATTCTGTAGGAGTAACAGGAATAAGGTTTGTTGATTTATTTTCTGACATGGATGGTGTGGTCTCTGATGAGTTTTTGTTTGTTGGTGTTTGTGTTGAGAAATTTGGAGATGTTGTAGGTGTGGTTTGAGTACGCTGAGGAGGTACCCTTGCTGATGAAGGAGGGCACGAATCAGACGAGTCAGATGAATCAGAGTCAGAAATAATGAAATACAGTGGTTCAAAATTTTTAGGGTTTGATGATTGGGAAGTTCCAATACCAGATTGAACCCTCATTGACCTTCGTGGAGGAGGGTTTTGCGTACGAAAGTGATGAGGGATTTGACTGGAGGTTGAGCGAGTGTTCCATGGTGGAAGAAAGGTAGTTAACGGAGGAATGTTTAGGATGGGTTCGTTGGTTGTAGGAGGAGGAGAGACAGGGGATGTGTGTGCTGGTGATGGTCTGGGTGGTGGAGATGGTGATCGCTCCATGGATTCATACGAGGAAGAAGAAGAGTAGGGAGTGCAGGGAGATGCATTTTTGCAAGCACGTTTTTTTGTTCTAGCCATTTTGTGGTTTCAAGTTTGAAGATGAAGTGGGTGATTAGTTGAGTGTGTATTTAGAAAGTGAGAGGATTAATGCAGAAGAATGTGAGAAGATGAAAGAAGAGTGTTTTCTGTCATGAGAAAATGAAGGGAAAAAGCAATGATTATTTGCTGTCCAATGGAAGTAGTTAGCGCATAGGGAAGGAGGAAAAGCAATATGGGAAGAAGTAAAGTGTGCGTGTCAGCCATCACATCAGACAAAAGGGCAGGCTCATTAAATGCCAAGTTTTGCCTTTTTGGATTTGAGAGGGAAAATATTAAAATAAAAACTGTTGGTGTTTCAAAACGAAGAATGATGCCTAGCGAAAAGGAGAATGATGAACGTTCTCCGTTTTATGCAGTAGCACGAATCAACCAGAATTTTCTGGATTTTTCATGATTTTCAGTTTTTCTTTGATCAGATTGAAACTATCCTCAACGAGAGGCTTTGTGAAAATGTCAGCAAGTTGATTTTGAGTGTCAACAAAAATTAATTCAATATCTTTCTTGTTGACATGATCACGAATAAAGTGATGTTTTATTTCAATGTGTTTTGATCTAGAATGCTGAATAGGATTTTTAGATAGGTTTATGGCACTTGTATTATCACAATAAATTGGAATACTTGAATAACTTACAGAGTAATCTTGGAGTTGATTTTTGATCCATAAAATCTGTGAACAACAATTTGCCGCTGAAACATACTCAGCTTATGTCGTAGATAGAGCTATGGTGTTCTGTTTTCTGCAGGACCAACTGATTAATGCTTCGCCTAGGAATTGACAAGCTCCACTTGTGCTTTTTTTTTCAATTTTGTCTCCAGCATAATCAGCATCACAGTAAGCTATAAGATCAAAGTGTGAACATTTTCTATACCAAAGACCAAGATTAGTTGTTCCAACAAGGTATCTAAATATGCGTTTTACTGCTGTTAAGTGGGATTCCTTTGGTGCTGATTGAAATCGAGCACACAATCCCACTACAAACACTATATCAGGTCTGCTGGCAGTTAGATATAGCAAGGAGCCGATCATTCCACGATATTCCTTTTCAAAGACAGACTTGCCATTTTCGTCTTTTTCTAAAGAGGTAGAAGGATGCATAGAGGTTGTCATAATTTTTGACTCATTCATTTTGTATTTGACCAAAAGATCCCTGATGTATTTTTCTTGACAAATAAAGATCCCTTTTTATATTGTTTAATTTGTAAGTCAAGAAAGTATCTTAGTTCCCCCATCATGCTCATTTCAAATTCACTTTGCATAAGTTTTGAAAAGTTTGCGCACAAATTTTCATTTGTTGATCCAAAAATGATATCATCAACATAAACTTGAACGATGAGTAAATCATTTCCTTCTGTTTTCTTAAACAAAGTGGTATCAATTTTTCCTCTTTGAAAATCATTTTTGATTAAGAATGAACTCAGCCGTTCATACCAAGCCCTTGGTGCTTGTTTTAAACCATATAATGCTTTGGTGAGTTTGAAAACATGATTTGGTTTTGATTGATTTTCAAAACCAGGGGGCTGTCTTACAAATACTTGTTCATTTTATCAAAGATTCCTATCTGAGATCCCATGATTTTATGGAAGGTTTCAGTAGCTTTAATAAAATTTAATAAATTTGTCTTGAGAAGTTCAATTTCACTTTTAAGCTGAACATTCTCCGTTTGTAGTGCAGAACGTTCTTGACACTCTTGTTTTTCAAAATTCTTTGATTCTTTTAACTCTTGAATGATGTTTTTTAGCACATCATTCTTAGTCAGAATTTCTTCTTTTCCTTTCTTTTCCTTAAAAAGTTGTTCTTTCAAAGACCCACAATTTTGAATGAGAAGATTTGAGTCATTTAATAAATTATCAAATTCTTTTCCCATTTGTTCACATAAATAGCAAGTTTCAGAATTTATTACCTTTTCTTCCTCTGTTTTTGCCATCAAGCACAAATTAGCTTCTTCTTCTTCGGTCTCTGATTCTCCAGAATCGTCCCATGTTGCCATCATTGATTTCTTTTTGAATGGAAATCGTTTTGGTGGATTTTTGTTTAAAGGACATTCAGCTTTGTAGTGTCCTAACTTGTTACATCCAAAGAAAGTAATTTGACTTTTGTCAGTATCAGTTTTAGGATTTCTATTTTGAAATCCCTTTTTAATTTGATCCCTTCTTCTCATCATTCTCTGTATTCTTCTAGTGAGAAGTGCAATTTCATCAGCATCTTCTTGTTCGATTCCTTCTGGTTCTTCTTCTTCTATTTGTGTTGTGACTTTTTCTTGAGATGCTTTTAGTGCAACTGTCTTTCCCTTTCTGACAGGTTTGTCTTCTTGCAACAACACTTCATGTGCTCTTAGTGTTCCAATTAGTTCTTCCAGAGGCAGAGATTCAAGATTCTTGGCTTGGCTTATAGCTGTCACCATTGGCCTCCAAATAATTGGAAGACATCTCATGATTTTTCTTACTCTCTCCTGTACTGTGTAGGCTTTGCCAAGAGAGCGCATTTCGTTTACTATTGTAGTAAATCTTGAGTACATTTCATCGATGGTTTCTCCTTCATGCATCTCAAACAATTCAAATTTCCTTATACCAATGTCTATTCTTGTTTCCTTGACATGACTAGTTCCTTCGTGATGAGTTCGTAGTGTGTCCCAGACTTCCTTTGCAGTTGTGCATTCATCTACTCTTTCACTTTCTTCCCTGCTTAAGGCACATGATAAGAATAACTGAGCTTTAGAATTTAACAATACCTTAGCTTTATCATCTGTTGTCCAGTCTGCTTCCTTTTTTAGTGCAGAGTCTGAATCGTCTTGATTAACTCTTGGTGTGAAGTCTCCATCTGTAATGATGCGCCACATTCCAATGTCTTGAGATTTTAAGAACAGCTGCATTTTGTTTTTCCAAAAGTAGTAGTTTGTTCCATCAAAGAATGGAGGTCTGTTTGAGGATCCTCCTTCAACAATATATTTTGCTTTTGACATTTTTCTGGATCTTTTCTCTAACACTTGTTAGGTATTTTTAAACTTTTTAGAGATCGAGCTCTGATGCCAATTGAAGTAACACCGTTGATTTACAAGAAAGGGGGGGTTTGAATTGTAAATACTCCTTTTTTAAAATTCCTGTTAAACTTTCAAGAAAACAACTCAAGATTGATCTTGGTTATGAAAAGTAAAACGGAGAACGTTCTTGGTTTTAATTGTAAAACAGAGAACGTTCTTTGATTAGTGTTAAACAGTAAATTCAGGTTTTCCCTTTTCTTAATCAATCAATATAGTGCTGTAAATAAAGAGAGTAGAGAAGAGAATACCACACACAGATTTATCCTAGTTCACCCAATGTGGGTTACGTCCAGTCCTCACACTGTGAGATTTTCCACTAAGTGTTTAAAACGAAGAACCTTCTTAATCTTACAACACCTAGTATAGACCAGTCTTGATCTATTTCAGCCTCTATTACTTTCCACCCAGAAAGCAATGATAACACCTATCTAATCTTGATAGGAAACAATCTAAAACAAACTATGAGGAAACTCTTATAGTTTGAGTTTTTACAAATGGATTGATTTTGATAGAATCTGTTTTTGATCAACTCTTGTTTGAGAATAGATTCTTTACAAATGATCTATAAGATGATTTCGCAGCTAGATCAAGAAAGAGCAGCAACAACTGTTTTGGCAATTGCAGAAAAAGTTACTTCCTCTGTTTTGCAGAAATTCAAGCTTTAAGTGATTGAGTATGATTGAATACTTAGTGCTCGAGTTTCTTGCCTTTCTTCATGATTGAGGCCTGCTATTTATAGGCTGGAAATGCACAGGATAAGCATGAAAGAGCTATTGGAGAGGCCATGCTTTTCCTGGATTTAAGGTTGTACTTGAATAGACATTTCAAGCTATGACATAGCCTTTTTAACTTTTGGATTTAGCATTAAATGCAGTACTGTACTTTACTGACAGCGTCGTTGATGTTTCTTCATTGATCTTGGATGATACATTCTCCATCTTGAGTCTTGAGTGCAGCTGGAGAGATTAGAAACGAATTGCAGGCTGAAACAGAGCTGATGCAAGGCTGCTGTTGATGAGCAGAAAAACGGAGAACGTTCTGGGATTTTGAGTGAACGTTCTTGAGCTTAAATAATCATTTTGGAGCTCCCGTTTTGATTAACGTGGATTTCTTTTATGATTTCCTTGTCATATGTCATGATTGAGTGAGCTTTGTTGACTTTTGAATTTTTGGAATTCTTTAGGTCATCATGACTTTTGTCCATCTTTGGGCCCTTTTAATTTTGTGATTAAACATCCTTTTTGAGTTTGGATTAATCCTACTTGTTCCTTGCCATGAACTGAATAGACTTGAATGTGTTTTCTGGGCAAATTCTTTGATAAAGATGTAGAATAGTTTTGAGCAACATGTTGTGATGAATGATTGAAAAAGCTGGAGATCATTCTTTGTTTTGCTGCAGAATGATCTTGTTTCCTATGCTTTTCTTGATTCTGTCTTTTAATAGAATTCACTCAAAAACACCAGTTAAATTAACATAATACTTTTAGAATCATGATTAACTTTCTTAATTAACTTTTGTTTGTTTTGATCAAAACTTTAATTATAGAGTTTGTCTCAACATGTTATTCCTCTGTTTGATCTACAAATTTAGTATGTTATTCCTCTGAGTTTGTTATTTTAATATACAGTGTGATGAATAGTTTTATCTGAGAGTGACTTTGGCATACCCACGTTTGTGGAAGGTTGTTATAGGGTTGTTATTGTTGATTGATGTTTCCTATTGGTAGTAGGAAGACTTGGTGTATCCATTCATTATTATAGCGGAAGTTTTTACTGTACTAAGTCTCTTGTTATTCTCTTAATTTGAGAGAAATTTTCCACGTTAAAATTATGGTTGTCTTATATTTAATTTTCTAGCAATGTTGCTCTTGGAATTGTATTTTTCTGTTTGACCATTTATGTGGGGGAAAATATTTCACACTATTGAGATAGTTATCTTTAATTATATCTGGTTTTTTCCAATAAAGTGGTATCTAGAGCTCGTTTATTTGATTTGTGCATTTAAATGGAGAAGGAAAATAAAGGTCCCAATATTATTAAACTCAACTTTTCTAATTATACACTTTGGAAGACTCTCATGGAAGACATGTTATACAATAAAGATTTGTATGATCCTATTGAGGGTAACACTGCTGAACCCGCAGATAAATCTGGCGCTGACTAGAAGAAGATTAATAGAAAAGCAATGGAGTTGATCACATAGTGGTTGGATCTTAGTGTATATCTACATGTTGAAACTAAAATAGATGCTAACAAGATGTGGGAAAAATTAAAATAGTTGTATGAGCGAAAGAATATGCAAAATAAAGCATTCTTGATTCGGAAGCTGGTGAATATAAAATACAAAGATTAGGATTCAATGGCAGAGCATATGAATATTTTTCTGAATATAGTGAATTAGTTGACAACCGCATAAATTAAATTAGATGATGAGTTGCAAATGCTGTTATTGTTGAGTTCCTTGCGTGATAATTGGGAAGTCTTTGTTGTGATGTTGACCAATTCAGCTCCAAGTGGAAAATTGAGATGTCAACAGTTAAAGAGAGCATGTTGAATGAAGAAGCTCGAAGAAAGGAACATGGTTTGGTTGGTTCTTCCTCAAAGTCATAAGCACTAGTTACAGAGTCATGGGGGAGAAGTCAATCTAGAAACTTCCATAGACGCGATAACTCTGAAAGTCGTAGCAAGTCAAAAAACAAGTCGAGGACTAGAAAAGAAGTGATATGCTATCATTGTGGCAAAGCGGGTCACATAAAAAGAAATTGCAAATTCCTTAAGAGAGATCAATCAAGGGAAAAAGATGAAGAGGAAAAGAAGAAAAATGGTAAAGATACAACATCAGTTGCATCTGTTAGTAATGTCTACATTGTTTGTGATGATAATTCCATAAACCTTGCATGTCAGGATCAACTTGGATTATTGATTCGGGAGCCTCATATCATGTTACTCCTAGGCGTGATTTCTTCTCATCTTACAATGCTGGTGATTTTGGCATGGTAAAAATGGGAGATGAATGAGTATGTAAAATTATCGGTATGGAAGATGTTTGGGTTGAAACTGGGATTAGTTGCAAGCTTTAATTGAAGAATGTTATAGATATTCTTGATATTCGTCTCAATTTGATTTCGGTGAAAACTTTGGATATTGATGGTTATCACACTTACTTTGGTGGTGGTGGTATATGTAAAGTCACCAAATGGTTCGTATTGGTTGCTAAGGAGCAAAGTTCCACTTCTTTCTATAGGATGCCTACGAAGCTATACAAGGAAGAAGTGAATGCAGCTGAAGATGCATCTTCTTATTTATGGCATATGTGCCTTGGTCACTTGAGTGAAAAATGACTCAACATACTTGCGAAGAACAATTTTCTTCTTGTGAAAGGTACGTCTCTAAAAAATTGCACTAATTGTTTTATTAGAAAACAACATAGAGTCTGTTTTCATAATACTGGTCCTCATAAGAGGCAAAATATTCTTGATTTAGTTCATACTGATGTTTGAATGATGGTTAATAAATCTCTTGGTGGTGCATCATATTTTGTTACTTTTATTGACGACAATTCTAGAAAAATGTGGGCATTTCCTTTAAAATCTAAAGACCATGTATTTAGAGTCTTCAAGCATTTTCATGCAAGTGTTGAAAGAGAAAAGGGAAGAAAATTGAAATGTGTTTGATCAAATAATGGTTGTGACTACATAGGTCCATTTGAAGAGTATTGTTGTAAGACCCTTAATTTTAAATTTAATCTATGTAATTTTGGGAACTTTGTGTTGAATTTCTGAGGCTTTTTAGCCAATTTTATGACATTTTGTGAGTTAAATGCCAAAAATATCTTTTTAGAGATCCAATTAAAATTATTTGTTGATGAATAATTTTATTTAATTACGATGAATCTTTTGTTGAAAAAATTTCTTCTGTAATGCAGCGTTTTTCGAAAAAATTCATATATCGATTGAATTGCGGCGAGAGATGATATTATTCTGAAAAAGGTGGTTTGCAATGTGATGTGAGGTGACAGACGTAATGATGTTTTTTTTATAAAAATATCTAGATATTTGTTTTGGAATTTCTTCAAATATTTTCACAATCAGTACAGATATTTTAACAATTCAATCAAAATTAAAATTTATAATATTGTATTATTTAATAACATTTAATTGTTTTCATAATATTTGTACATTTTTTGTTTTGAATTTTTAAAAATAAAACATATTAAACTAAAATGGGTTTGAAATGGTATTTTACTATAATTTGAAAGTTTATGTGTTTAACATAAAAAGCTGTGCTCCTTTTCTATTCCAAAGCTTTTATCTTTCAAAAATAATATAATTTATTTATAAATTGTAACGCCTCAAATTTTTGATTTAATTATTACTTAAATATATATATATATATATATATATTTAAAAACAACTAATTTTTTTTCTTAGAAGTAGTTCATTTTGTAATAAATTGAAGATGCGTAAAAATAACTTAATATATATATTTTTTTTTTGTAAAAGAACGTAATGTAATTTACTAAAATATTATTTATTTATCCATTTGCAAAATTAATATTACAGTTGTTAGATCGATATTCATTAATGTTCTAAAATAAAATAAATTCTCTTTAAGTGAAATTCAAAAGAAACAACATTCAATTATTTAATAGGGAATAAAATCTCACTTCCACATTTCTATTAAAAGTTAATGATGACGAGTAAATAACTTTACAATGTACCACAAATTTTTTTGTAATATAAAACATTATTTTTAAGTAAAAGTTCCATTTTCCCACGTGTGTGCACCAATCAAACATCATCCATGCAACTCTTTGAGATCATTAGTACCTAAATGTTGGTGTAAGAGGTTAGTTCATCCCACAACAAAAATTAAACCAAATAATAAAATAACAACCATAAAATATGAATATAAAATCCTTTGATTATTTAATAGTTCTCAAAGATATATCAAAAGTCATAAAATGTATCTAAATAAGTAACAACCGTCGAGCAAATAATTAAATAAAAATAAAAATAACACTAAAATGTATATAAGTTATGCATGTTCCTAAACATATATGATCTGGATATAACCAACCACACATACATCCACACAGAAGTCACTCATACCAATGGAAAAAATTAAATCAGCCACACAGACGTCCACAAAGTTGTATATGATATGTTATGAAATGATAATGATGCTCAAAAAGTACATGACACCACTCACTTAAATAATCACACAAATCATCAGCCACTTAGTCAACCACAAAGATAACAATATTTAAAATACAAATAACCAGTCACTTAAGCATCCACAAAGAAAACAATATTTAAAACACAAATCACCAGCCATTTAGACATCCACAAAGAAAATAATATTTAAAACACAAATCACCAGTCACCTAGGCAACCACAAAGATAATGATATTTAAAACACAAGTCACTAGCCACTTAGGCAACCACAAAGATAACAATATTTAAAACACAAATAATCAGCCACTTAGACAACCATAAAGACAAAATATTTTAGATTAAATTTTTTTAATCACACAAAACATCACATTTATATTCTCATGGATGTTCATAGTTATAGCTCAATAACTTCAACACATAAAAAAAGCACGTGAACAAGTATCTCAAAATTACCACTTTCATTTTAATAATCCATAAGATTTGATCTGACTACATATTATTCATAACAATTAAAACTCATATCACCAAGACTACAATAGCAACATAAATTTCATTCATTTCACTATAAAAGTTTTCCGCATTCTAAAAATAGACTATTCATTAATGCATTTAATAATCAATTTTTTAATATTATTAAAATTAAAGAAATATAAAATTCTCATCAATTTCCTCAAGACACATATATTTTTCATAAAAGTCAAGTTTTAATTTTAAAATACTCAAAAGTTCACACTTAAAATCAAATACATCATAATAAACATATTACTAATTACATCATTATAAAAATTATAACTTTATAATTAAATACTCTAAAACATGTAAAGCACTAAATATTTTCGCTACAAACATATTTATCGATGTATAATAATAAAATAAACCTCTATAATTAATTTCATCAAGATAGATGACAAAAAACAATCAAAGCATTATAGTTAATTTCTTTACGACAAAAATAAAATCAATCTTTTTCTTTTAAGACATCCAGACATCATATCAATATTTTACGAATCGCTAATTTAATATCTAGTCTAACTCTGCATGGGGAAAGCCCTTACCTTTGACGCTTTCCCTCCATGTAACACTATATATCCCGCGAAAAATCTCACAAAGATGAAGGAACAAAAGCTTTGAGCTTCCACAAGAAATAGAGAGAATATGTGGGTGGTTGTTTTAGTGACATAGAAAATATTTAAAATAAACAAAATATAATGTTGCGAATGGAGAGTGAAGTTGATTAGAGAAAGAGAATAATTTTTCTCATTGAGATTAATTGCACACATCAATAAAGTATTCAATTGGAATAATACCAACCGTTATGAATTAATTGGCATCCATATACTTATTCTTGCTTGTTACACATTTGAGTGGATGTGAAATAGAAAAAAATGTTATTAAAAATAAAATATAGTGTGAATGATTAAATTTTGACCAAAATTGACTTGATCATTGTTCGTTCTAAAAAAAAATACTCCTACGAGTTTTAATTAATTACTAACAAAACCCCAACCACCAATTAATTAATTAATATGAATATACTTCATCAAATAATTAAAATTAGAGGAACAATTACTTTATTATTGTCACACTAAATTAATTAAATAAAATATATAAATAAAACTAAGGATTTCCACTAACTCTATTATCTCCTAAGTTAAATACTTATTTGGTCTAAAATAAAACTAATAAATGATATAACTAATTCAAATAATATTTTCATCAACTAAAATAAATCAAGTAAGGCAAATACATAATAGTCTTTATTTTGATTGTATTTTATTTTGTAACTCTTAACACATTAGTAGGTATACATAATATTGATTTTACTTTAATTTGTAACTCACACATTAATAGTCTTACATAATATTATATGCTTAATATTAATGATAATAATAATAATAATATCAGCAGTAAAATGTGTGTTATAGAAAATTAAA
>JBBPBT010000151.1:11102209-11123515 GCA_037974875.1 Cicer bijugum | reverse complement strand
TTTGTTAAATTTAAAATATTAAAATAATTCATTTGTGTGTGTCTTAATTTCCAAATATTTAATATTATTTTTTTTTGTTTCAATTATATTTTGTGTTTTTTTTAATTATAAAAACAATGGTATGGGAGGCACAACATATGTAAAAAAAACTCATTTATGAGTAATTAAAGATTTTTTAAGTGTATTGATTAGTCATTGAGTGATAAATTTAAAATATTAAATAAATAAAAATATTGTATTATATATTGAAGAAACAAAACAATAGAATAGAAAATGAATTTGAAATTTAGCACATCAAAATTTTTGATGACTTGATAAATTTTGTAGGATATGACATAAATAATTGTTTTTGAATTCTGTTTTAATAATAGATAAATAGATAATATAAGATAATAAACGATAGATATAAATAACTTGACTCCACTTCTACACAAACTACCTGGTTTCTGTTTCTGTTTTTACGCTGTGTTTCTGAAGATAATATAAGATAATAGAAAATAGATATAAATAGTTGACTCCACTTCTACACATCTATTCAAACTATCCAGTTTCTGTTTCTGTTTTTACCGGCTTTCCGAAGACCTTTCCGTGTGTAGGCTCCCTTCACTTCTTTCTTCTCAAGACCACCGCTCCAGCTTTCTTCATTCTTTCTAAATCGTTAGGTCTGGTTCCGCAGCGTTTTCCGGTTTCTTCCTTCTTTTTCAATTGTATGGTGCTGGTTCGTTTCAATTCATTCTTATCAAGTTTTTTTTCCTTCTTATTTATTATTCTTTTAGTTCTCTCCAATGTCATTTTTTAAGCTTTAAAAATCCTCATACTTTATTCAACTTTTTAGGCATATTGAGAGCCATGAGTACGACTTCCAATGAAGATGAAGGTGGGAAAATAGTCAAGCGTAGTCGACCATCAGAATCACATGAGGATGATAATCGCAAAACGGTGAGACCGTTAGTTTCTCCAGAAGTAACTGGTAATGGAGTTAGTCAGTCATCAGTATCCGCAGAAGAAGCTGATAATGGTAATGGAGGTAGTCAGTCATCTGTATCCGCAGAAGAAGCTGATAATGATAATGGAGATAATAACACCGAAGGAGGAAGAGATGGTAGTTTAAAGAAAGGTTCATGGACACCTGCTGAGGATGCAATTTTGATAGAATATGTTCAAAAGCATGGAGAGGGAAATTGGAGTGCTGTCCAAAAAATATTTGGACTTGCTCGTTGCGGAAAGAGCTGCCGCCTACGATGGACAAACCATTTGAGACCAGATTTGAGAAAGGGTGCATTTACTGCAGAAGAAGAAAATTTACTTGTTGAAAAACACTATATACTGAAAAATAAATGGTCTCAAATAGCTCTGTCGGTTAGTAGTAACTACACTTTTGAATGCATGTTCTTCCTTTTTATTTTATGATATATATGTTTTATTCTCATTCCTATTTTGTTTCATTGGTTAGTAGTAACTACACTTTTGAATGCATATTCTTCCTTTTTATTTTATGATGTATGTTTTATTCTCATTCCTATTTTGTTTCATCGGTTATTAGTAACTACACTTTTGAATGCATATTCTTCCTTTTTATTTTATGATGTATGTTTTATTCTCATTCCTATTTTGTTTCATCGGTTAGTAGTAACTACACTTTTGAATGCATATTCTTCCTTTTTATTTTATGATATATGTTTTATTCTCATTCCTATTTTGTTTCAGTTGCCTGGTCGTACCGATAATGAGATAAAGAACTATTGGCATACAAGAACCAAAAGACTGGAAAAAGTTGGCTTACCGATCTACCCCGAGGAAATAGTGCAAAGGGCGAACAACATGAATCAAGAAGATTTAAATGAGGACGTGGTAGCCAACCAAAATGATGGTGATTCACAAACAGCAAACTTCGAGATACCTGATGTGGTATTTAAAAGTTTCAAACTCAGCCCAGATGCAATTCTTCTACCACCCCAGTTAAATATGCAAAGATGTGGTTTGGTTGATCAAAACATAGACTCAATATATAATATCTTGTTTGTGCCTCCCTCAAACCGTGTTCCATTGGAAGATACAACATTCAATAGTTCAGGCAATTATACCAGTAATAATGTTGCTGCTATTCCAGTGTTTGATAATTGTGAAAATTATGGTATGCTGTCTCCTTCTCCCAGTGATTCTATTCTCGATGGTAGTGATCAGTTTCATGAAGACGATGATAACCTTACTGTCGACAATTACGAACATGATGTTAACCTTACTTTTGACCATCATGCACTAAACAATATCTCTTCTTCTGAACCCATATATGATGGGTGCACGAGAAATGAGCTCCCTTCATTCCAAAATTTAGAGACTCAACAATGTAGCTTGGACACGCCTGCCTTCGGATATCCTTTGCATGAGTCTGTCGACACATCGATTCAGTTTCCTCCGATTAAGGATTCTAATCAATCAGTTTTTTATCCTGACAATAGTGGTCTACTCAATACAGCAAGATCATTCCACAACCATTCAAATGGCACAAACGTGCAAGAGGGAATAGAAAGAATGGCGTTGAATGAGGCATTCGAGAGCTCAACTTACAATCCATATGAGGAGTCTTCTGCTCAATTTCTGTCTTCTGACTACAACAATAATCACATTAACATGTTCTCAATGGATGAGTCTTATCCACTTAAAACTCCCAAAGGTTAGCATTTTATCTAATATCATTATGTAACTATATATTTTTATTTTATGGTAGTTGATAAAATAGGTAAGAGATTTCATTAATTAGTTTTCTCTATTTACAGATTATCCTGGTATTAATCAAAATGCACAGTTCATAGAAAATTCTTTCATGAATGAAGATTTGAATCAACAAAATTTGACACACCAAGATACTTTGTCGGACTTCAATTCTCAGGATATTAATCAAAATGGACAGTTCATAGACAATTATTTCATGAACGGAAATTTGAATCAACAAAATTTGACACATCAAGATGCTTTGTCTGACTTCAATTCTCAGGATATTAATCAAAATGGACAGTTCATAGATAATTCTTTCATGAACGGATATTTGAATCAACAAAATTTGACACACCAAGATGCTTTGTTCGACTTCAATTCTCAGGATATTAATCAAAATGGACAGTTCATAGATAATTCTTTCATGAACGGAGATTTGAATCAACCACAGTTGACACACCAAGATGCTTTGTCCGACTTCAATTCTCAGGATATTAATCAAAATGGACAGTTCATAGATAATTCTTTCATGAACGGATATTTGAGTCAACAAAATTTGACACACAATGCTTTGTCCAACTTCAATTCTCAGGATATTAATCAAAATGGACAGTTCATAGATAATTCTTTCATGAACAGATATTTGAATCAACCACATTTGACACACCAAGATGCTTTGTCCGACTTCAATTCTCAGGATATTAATCAAAATGGACAGTTCATAGATAATTCTTTCATGAACGGATATTTGAGTCAACAAAATTTGACACACAATGCTTTGTCCAACTTCAATTCTCAGGATATTAATCAAAATGGACAGTTCATAGATAATTCTTTCATGAACGGATATTTGAATCAACCACATTTGACACACCAAGATGCTTTGTCCGACTTCAATTCTCAGGATATTAATCAAAATGGACAGTTCATAAATAATTCTTTCATGAACGGATATTTGAATCAACCACATTTGACACACCAAGATGCTTTGTCCGACTTCAATTCTCAGGATATTAATCAAAATGGACAGTTCATAGATAATTCTTTCATGAACGAAGATTTGAATCAACAAAATTCGACACACCAAGATGCTTTGTCCGACTTCAATTCTCAGGATATTAATCAAAATGGACAGTTCATAGATAATTCTTTCATGAACGGATATTTGAATCAACAAAATTTGACACACCAAGATGCTTTGTCCGACTTCAATTCTCAGGATATTAATCAAATGGACAGTTCATAGATAATTCTTCCATGAACATAGATTTGAATCAACCACATTTGACACACCAAGATGCTTTGTCCGACTTCAATTCTCTGGATATTAATCAAAATGGATTAAATCAGTTCACGAGCCATTCTTCCTTGGTAGGAAATTTGAATCAAATAGATTCGGCGCACCAAAATGATTTGTCCAACTTCAATGCTCCAGGTAATAATCAAAATACATTTGATCAGTTTAAAGATAATTATTCTAGGAATGAAATTCTGAATCAAGATTTGATGCACGCAGATGACTTTAGTTAGTGTAAGTATATCAGTGAGCCAAATATGAATAATACCGAGTATATTTGATCACTCTACACTTATTTTTTTTAAGAAATATGATTGGTTTGCATTTGTAAGTGTTTGATGTGGATTTGATTGAATAGCACAATATATTTGATCATTCGGCAATATTATTGATTTGAATAGTTAATATTATTGATTTGTATAGTTAAGTGTTTGATCTAGATTTTATTAGAGTTTCAAGGGTACTCATGTTTGATATTTGGTTTTATATGATAATATGCAAAAGTATTAAAAAATTAATGTTAATGTTATTTAGAAAAATAATTAAAAAAGTATTTATATATATATATATATATATATATATTAAGTAAATAATACTATGATAAAATTTATAATATATATTTCATTATATATTATAAATTTATTAATATAAAATGTAATGTTAATAATAGGAACCAAACTTGTAATTTAAACTATCAGATTAAATTACTTAAAGACTCTGTCAAAATGGCCTGAAGTGCCCTAGTAGTATTTCGCATTCAAAATTAATAAATTTAACAAATTTTATTGGCTAGCTTCTTATGTTGAAGTATGAGCAAGAAAAATAGATAAAACAATGATCAAAAGGGTATTACTTGACTCTTATGAAAGAAACAACCAGAAGGAGCACTATATGGCAAAAGTGCCAACATTAGAGGAGTTTGAACACCTTCATCAATGCTTAAGTTTCCAGTATTGTGGTTCATATCAGTTTTGACAAAGCCAGGACAAACAGAGTTTATGTGAAAATGAGGGTATTTCTTTGCCATAATCCTTGTGTAAGCATTTAAAGCTGCTTTTGACATTGTATAAGCTGAAGCAAAAGTTGGCCATCCTTTTATCTCTAGTGTTCCTTCTTTGTAATCTTTCTCAAACTCTTTAAGCACCTCATCTATTTTTTCCATTGTTAGGTTCTCAATGTCATTAAACACTCCTCTAGCCCACTCATTTGATACATTCTGAAACAGTCAAATAAATTATGCCACTGAAATTATTTTATCAATGATTTAAAAGACTTATACAGATAAATAAATTTATAATTACCTTTAAGAGTCCTGCTCTTGAGGAAATGTTGACAATTGTTGGTGAAGTGGATAGCTGGAGAAGGGGAATAAGAGCTTCAGTTACTCTTTCTACACCATACAAGTTTGTTTTCAAACATTTTTCAGCTAACTCATAGGTTTCATACCCTACTTTCTTCCAATCAAATTCTGCTCCATTTCTCTACAATAAATTAATATGATATTATTCACTTGTTAGTCGTCCATCATATATAGAGCTAACAATTTTTAATGTTTTAATAAAAAGAGCTAACAATAAAAATGAGTGTTTGGTTAACTTTAGTTAGCATTTGCTTAACGCAAAGATACCTTTCTAAGTAGAGCATCACCATCTAATAATTTTCCCCCAGTAACACCTGCATTATTCACCTGCATCAATATGAAAATAGTGGGAATAAAGTTACTTTTTGTTCTTGAGATAGGTTAACTCCTATTCCCTCATACTCAAGATTTCTTTAAGCTTGATGAATGAATAATGTATGACAACTTACATAAGTCATTAAATAATGTGACAATAATCACATTACACAATAGTGTAAAACATTTATTTCTAGACTAAAAATGCATCTAATTTTATTTGTTGATAAAAGTCTGAAAACTATATGTGAAAAAATTCAGATGTTGCACTGCTGACTCAAGGATTAGTCTCATAACAGACACAAATGATCTAATTATGCTGTAGGGATGGATACCTTGAGATTGAGATGCCAACTAGAGATTAAAGATCCTAATTATAGTGAGTAAAAAAGTTAGAAACTATCATTAATTGATTTAATTCATACCAAGATATCAAGTTTCCCAAACAAATTTTTAATGAAAGCAGCTAAGGTTGCAACACTTGTAGGGTCATTCACATCAAGCTGATGAAAAACCAAAAAGTCACAGAGACCAAACTCTTTATTGAGTCTTTCTACAGCCTCCAAACCTCTTTCTTCATTTCTAGCTGTTAGCACAACCACAACACCACTTGAAGCCAATTTCTTACATATTCCATAGCCAATGCCCTTATTTGCTCCTGTCACAACAGCATACCTGAAAAGAAATTTCATAAAAGTAATTAATCAACTATGTCGCTACAAAGTATTTGATTTTTCTGTACACTATAAAGACTTCAATCAATTAAACAACAAATGAACCTTTTTGGTTCTTCTCCCATCATGTAGCAATTAGGAGGTGATAGTTTTCTAGCGATTGATGAATTTAAATTTGTTGTATCAGCACCTATTACAAGCCTATAGTATCATCAATATAAATTAAGAAAGATATATAAATAATGTGCGTTAGTTTGTTACAATGTGTCAAGTGTTATGGTTTTTAAAATTGCATAAATGGAATCAATTGCCGTTTACATAAATCTTGATTGAATTACTGTCATGTACACATTATTTCAAATTCATATTCAGCATACTTTATCATTTTCTTTTTGGATTTAGATATTTTAGACGGCATTTCCCTCTCCACTCTTGTTGCTGCCAAAAAAATCTTGACATTACAACTTTATCCAAAATCTTAAGGCGTTTGAATATACGAGAGCCACATCTTTTATATATGATTCATTTAGTTCCTTTCTAACACATGTGGAACTAAACAAATCACTTTTCAATTTCAAGTATATTTGAGGTGTAATTGGTCTCTTAGTTTTTATCTCGAATACCATTTCATTCAATTCATATCCAATCTTTAGTACACCTTTTATGATAAGCAGGCATTAAAATTTATTTGGTTGTTTTTAAAATTTCATAACTAATAATGGGTTCATCCAATGTCCTAAACATTGCATCTCCACAATTTACTATGACACATATACAATGCTAAAAAAATATCAGCAACAGGCATATTCTATAATGTTTTATTATTCTACCTGCATAATAATTGTAATACATTTAAAACCATTCAAAAATTTGACACTTCTTTCCTAATAAAGAAGTAGCCAGAAGTGGAACCATCAGACAACAGTGCCAATCTCACAACACTAGCAGCACCTTGGTCAACAGATAATATACCAGTGTTTCGGTTGATGTCTGTTTTGACAAAACCAGGACACACACAATTGATGTAAAAGTTTGGATGTTTCTTAGCTAAAATCCTTGTGTAAGAATTCATTGCTGCTTTTGAGACTATATATGCAGACATTATGGTTGGCCACCCTTTGTTTTCTAGTGAACCTTCTTTGAAGTCTTTGATAAACTCTTGAAGTACCTCATCTATTCTTTCTTCTTTAAGATTTTCAACATCATCAAATACCCCTTTAGCCCTTTGGTTTGGTATATTCTGAAACATCACAATTTTGTCAATGTTTAGGATGTAATGTAATATCATATTTTAAAAAGAACTAAAATCAAAGAATTTTTTTTGGACTGAATCACCAAATTAGCCTCAGAAGCTATAGAACATTGTCAATTTAGTTCATAAATTTTTTAATATTTAAAAATAGTTTATGGAATTGAAAATCTTTAATCATACTAGTCGTTTTGGAATTTAGTCCCTAAAAGTGACTAATAATATGATTGAAATTTTTCATATTTGCAAATAATTTTGATATGTCGTTAATTCAAAGACTAAGTTGACAACGCTTACAATTTCAATAACTAAATTAGAAAGTAGCTTAAAAGTTTTGTTTACCCGCATACTCTTATTTATACCTTTAATAACCCTGCTTGGGAGGAAACATTAACAATCTTGGGAGAATTGGATAAATGGAGAAGGGGAAGAAATGACTCAGTTGTTTCCTTAACACCATAGTAGTTTGTTCTTAGACACTTTTCAGCCATCTCACTAGTTTGAGTAAGTTTCTCCCATTCAACTGTTGATCCTACCTTCATTCATGTTCAAGAAATTCAAAGTTTTAATAGAAGCTTCATAATACACCAATGATAATACTACAACACAAAAATCAAATTAAATAAGAATACTAACTGTTTCATAGGGATTGACACCACTGACTCCTGCATTGTTCACCTACACCAAAATTTAGAAAGTTTAATTAAGAAATTAAAAGATTCATTCATTTAAAACTAAAGTATAGCAAAAAAGCTGAATTCTCAAGCCTTATAGTTGTGATACATCATAAAATTGTTTAATAATTTTGCATCTATTATAACCAAATTGATGAGTATGGCTCATATCATTGATAACTGAGCAGACGCTTTAGCATATCGGAGCGAATAAAAGCTGAATTTAAACTAAGTTGTGTGTTTTGTAACTCTAATTTGTCGCATAACGGAAAAGTTATAGCAGTCATTTTGTTGTTGGTACATAGACATAATTGGCCAAACTCCATAATCAATTATTGTATTCTTGTGTCTTTATCTTCTTTCTTTAGAATTGGATTTGTTATTCTAACACAAATAGTAGCACACATTTTTGTGTCTTTAAGCACTTCATTCCATTATAGGATTTTATGCAGAAATCACCATACAAAACATTCTCTCTTATTTTCAAAATAAAAGTCATCAATTACACTTTCAAAATAAAAGTATTGAAAGTGAAATCCATTGTTAGAATATTTAGTATAAAATATATCAGCATGCCTTCTTACCAAGATATCCAGTCTCCCAAATTGAGTCTCAACAAACTTTGCTAGTGAAGTAATACTAGTAGGGTCAGTCACATCAAGTTGGTGAAACATGACTTGGTCAGAGAGACCAAACTCTTTCAATTTCTCAATGGCTTCATGCCCTTTTTTTTCATCTCTTGATGTCAGCACCACTCTGACTCCATTTGAGGCCAATATTTTAACACTCTCAAATCCTATCCCTTTGTTTGCCCCAGTAACAACAGCATACCTGAAAAACACAAACCATAAATAATTTCATATCATGCTACAAATTATTCAAAATACACAAGAAAGGAAAAAGAAATATATCATTGTTAAAGTAGCAAATTTGATTCCAAAGAAATCAGATAAATAAACGCACAAGAATACGATGATTAATCAAGAAGTTCAATCAACTGTGCTTATGTCTTGGACAACAAAGTAGTTGCAGTAAATCTCTACTATACAATGAATAATATGCCCCAAGAAAAATAAAGAAAGTAGTCCAATGTGGTATAGTAGAAATACTAACCATAGTTTTGCTTCTGCCATAGATGCTGAAAGTGAATGATTGCATCTAAGAAGGCTGGGGGTTAATAATGTATTATATATAAAGAATTAAAGGTATAAATTTCTCAAAAGCATTTGTGGCTAACAAGAAATAGTTAAATCAATTGGTTTTTACGGAAAATTATATCGTAATCACACGTTAATAATGGTCTAATGGGAACTAATAATTAAAAGTGATATGAAACTTTAACTATAAGTTAACATTCTTTTTGTATTTACAGCTAGAGTAATTTTGTGTACTATTTGGTGTACAATTTTATTTATGGACCGTTAATTAATATTTATGGAAAAATTATTTAAAACAATTTTATTTATTATTTAAAAACTATGATTGGTAACTATAAAAACTATGAGGACCGTTAATTAATATTTATGGAAAAAATTTGTCTATAAAATTTCAACGGTATACTATTATCAACGTGTTCCAACTTAGCAATGTTACTAAAGCATGTTATCTTTTCAACAGCTTCGTTATTTCTTTTTGTAAACGTTGGTAGTACTAGTGGCAGCACTTATGACATGTAACTGGACTAACTACCACATCACATGTGAGGAAATAGACAAGACAAATTTCAAAGAATGTTTAACATAATCTGCTTTAGATTTTTATATATTAATTCTTTTCTATACGGGAAATTTTTTCTCCTCTTATATTGTTTGTATAAAATGAATGGATATGAAACTAGTTTATACTAATAGGAAGTTTTTTTTTTATGTAATACTATTAAAGTAAGATGCAGTGGACTGATTTTTTTACAGATGTTGGTGTAAAATTATTTTACACAAATTTCTTCTTGACAAATTAATTTGTTTATTGAAAAATATTCAAATTTAATACAATTACACTAATAACTAATATTGTTCTATTAGAATAATCACAGATCTTGAACGAAAAAGTTAGAGTTGTCGAAATTTTTAAATTTTAATATATAAATAAAAAGTATGATATTGTATTGCATATAAAAATTTTAAGTTGTAAATTTATAAATATATATTACAGAGAGGAAATAGATCAAATTTTGGTTTATATTTTTAATAAATAAAATTTAGTTAGAATTTAGGTTAGAAAATTTATTTTATTTTATAAGTATAGTAGTTGTAATTTTTTATAAATTTTTCGCTTCGATTTTTTTATAATAGACATCTCAATTATAATTTGTTATACAAAAATTTGTGTATTTGATTCATCTTAAAGATTTTAGAGACCTTATTCTAATCTTAAAAATTGAACTTAATAAAAAAATATAATTTTAATAATTAAAAAAATTAATAAAATAAATTTTAGTCAATATACACACTTGTAACAAAAAAAGAAGCATATATAAATTACAAAATTACAACAACATACACCAATATCTATATTAATTAGCATATTTATTAAATATGTCGTGTTTAGTCGGAATTCATCACTTATTAACATATATTAAACTACAATTATCCTATAGACTTATAGAATTTAGTTTTCACAACTTTGTCATAATTAATAATTATACATTTTTTAAACTTTTTTTTATATATAAAATTTAACTAGTTCCATACATTCAATTAAATTATAATTCTACTTTTGAATTTAATTTATATCAAATAGATCAATTATAAAATTTTCTTTGTGTTTCACTTGTAAGGTTGATTCTGTTGCTTCCTCTTGTCGAAGAAGTCTTCTCTGCTCTTGAGCTTGAAGAGCATTTGTAAGTCTTGTTAAGCTTATCTTAGAAAGATCTTTAAACTCTTCAAGTGAAGAGATTTTGGATTCGAACCTTTCGGGTAAAACCACCAAGACTTTTTCTACAATTCTACTATCAAGAAATTCTTCCTCTAACAATCTAATTTGAGCTACAATTTTCATAACTTTGGTCATGAAATCATTTATGGTTTCAGCTTCATTCATCTTCAAGACTTCAAACTCTCTTTTGCGATTAAGAACCTGCATTTACTTGGTTCTTTCATTCCCAAAAAAATCATCTTCCAATTTCTCCCAAACTTGTTTTGTTGTCTCTAAGTGTGAGATTCTCATGAAAACATCATCATTAATAGCAATGTGAAGGATGGTAAGAGTCTTAACTCTCTTAGCAACTTGCTCACTGTGGTAGCTTAGTTGAGCAACAATTGAATTTTCTTGCAAAGGTGGTGGTTCAATAGTTATTTCCACCACCTCCCAAAGATCATATGCTCTCAACTGAGTCTTGGTCTTTACATACCAGATTTCATAATTCTTTCTTGTAAATACAAGAGGTGCTGATAGTGTAATATTGTTAGAAGTCATCAAGAAAAAAAGGTTTGGTATCAAGAAAACAGGTTTTTTAATTTTCTTCTCTAGTGATTTTTTTTCTTTTCAAATGGGTATTATGTTTCTGTAAAAAATTAGTACGCTGAATTTTATGTGGTTTTAAATCATAGGCACTTCAAGAACAAATAAGCTTTAGATACCAATTGTTAGTCTCTTTGAAATTCAGAGACAAATCACTTTCATTCACATCAAAATATTGTTTCTCATACAATATATAAAAACATAAAAGAGAATAACAGTAGGACAGTAGAACAGCATAGTGGTCTGTCACCTTATCACGATTACAAAGTCTAAAACCACTCCAACAAGTATGGGTCACAATACTTCATGCAGAGGTAACTTAAACAACAAAATAACACTCAAGATAAAACAAAATATCACAATATTGTTGGTGAACATCTAAAATCTCATGCTTTAACACTGCCAGTTGTAAATCTCATGCTTTAACACTGCCAGTTGTAAAAAGCTTATAAGAAATTGTAACTAACTGTCGTATAATTAGATAAACTCATCATCACAATTGCAGAAAAATACACTGAAAAATGAAAGAAAAGAGGGAAAATTCCGGGAGCTTTGTGAATATGAGAAAAACCTTGTGAATTAACATGTAATCTTTGATCAATAATAGAACTTTTCTTTCAATTTAAACAACTGTTTTTTTTTTCTTATGATGGTAAACACGGAGCTTCTTTACAAGAAAAAACCAAGGAATATTAAGTCAAAGCATCATTGCACCAACAAATGACAATTTACGGCTGCAACATGCAGAAACATCTTTTTCCCCTTCCCCTCCATATTTTTGACCTTCAACTTTCTAAACCTTGTAAGTCATGAATTGCTATGATTAAAAACCAAAAATAGTACATGGCTTGGATAACTTTGAGATATGATTAATGCAATCCCTTCACAGAATGTTCACTTTTCATGAACAAGGGTGCAATACTCAGGGTACCACATGTTTCCTCTGACAAACTCCACAGTATCCTCCTGCAATGCAGCCAAAGCAACAACCATGAGTTAGCAGCAGCAGAGTATGAGTAAAACTTAACCAGGCTAGCATTTACATAATTAAGAACCATATATATAAGAGATCTGGTCAATTTTGATATGGACGGTTTATAATCTTGTTTGGTTCACTCTCCCCTGATAGAGTACAAATTATACCAGTCCACACAACCAAAATATGCAATGCATGATAGGTGGGTAATCTGAAAGTTTCCATACTTCTGACATATGAGCAAGTTCCTTGGACCCAACACCCCCATGTCCTTCAGCCAACCCTTCAGCAACTGCTGCACGTAGAACAGCAGCCCCAACCTCTGCTGTGACATTTCGTATACTGCAGTGCAAGAGTATAATTAACTTATTAGCTTCCACACACAATAATATAAACCCACACACACCATTGTTTCTTTTAAAATTTGGGTACACGTTTTCTTAACCATATTATATGAAACATAGTTTTCTTTCCAAAAACTATATTGTTACACGGTACCAAACTTGGATCAAGATCCTATTAGAGTCAGAGAATCAGTTTTAGTGTGTCTAAACAAATTGATTTTTATTTCTCTGAAGTAGTTCAGAAAAGTGCTACGGTAAAGGAGAGCCATGAGAGCACGAAAATCAAATGATAACAAGAAAAAGAATTGAGCTTACCGATCAATGGATGGATACAAGATTCCTTTATTGATATCTTCCTCTTTCATGTATGATGCAAGGCTGTGAACATGACAGCACGTTAGTAATATATTTAAAAGGAATTGAGTGGCATCTCAAAAGAGAGGTAGTCAAATGCACAAAAAAACAAAAAAAAAAATATTAATAAGCTTTTCATCATCTAATTTTAGAAGAAATGTGATGAAGGTAGTGTAGAGTCTGTGGCAAGGGCGAGGGACTGCCGCCTGCGGTGTTTATTAATCTTGTTATTTATTACTTTACGCGAATAAAATCCACATGGATTTCTGGGCTAGTAAACATTAAGGCTTGTAGAGAAAAATTTAAAAGAAAGGAGGTACAAAACAGACAAAATGATTTGACAATAATAAGAGGTCAAAGTGCTCAATTGTTATGCCTAACACCAAGCACTACAAACATCAAACAAGATTATTTTCAAAACTTCCACTGGTGTGGGAAATACCATTCAGATGCTGCCTGCAACATTCCATCTGTAATATGACGAGCACCAGACAGAAGTGATCCCAAGCCAATCCTGAAATGGAAGGTTACATTAGAAATTACGCTGGCATTTCCATTCAGAGCCATGATTCATGAAAATATATAAGCCCACACCATTGACCATACCCTGGGAACAGGTACATGTTGTTGGCTTGATTTACATGGCCAATTCTTCCATTTCCTGTACAAAAATTAATTTGGAGGTAATGGTTGTTACACATGATGCTGAACAAATCAACCAAACTTTGTACTAACAAGATGCATATCCTATATAGCCTCCATGGCTGTGAAATATAAGAAACAGACAAAGTACTTCAAATATAAAGAATCATATTAAGAGGTAATTACCGAGATCTACATTTTCAAAAGGGCTTCCACTTGCAAACACTATGTTTTCTCCAGCATGATTAAATGCATCAATAGGAGTGCACTCAGCTGTCCCAATAATAACAGAAAAAATGAGAAAATGAAAAACATGGACACTATCAAGCAACTGTGAGTGCGTAATAAGCCTTGTACAAACAAACCATTCATAGTGGGATTAGACATGGCAAAGATAGCAGGTTTTGTTGAAACAGATTCTCTCATTGCCTTAAGAACCTGAGTTGAATCCCAACCGTTAAAATAAAGAAACCCAATTACAGTCAAATGCATGATGCAAAACCCAAAGATGTCTAAACAAGACATTTTAAAACATGTCTATTGCATTTAATTGTCGAATATACTTCATTGAGGAAATAGACATTATCAGAGTGGCATTATAAAAGGTAATTACCTGCTCGTTAAAAACACCACCAACCCCAGACAATCCAAGCAGAACATGGGGCCTAACCTTTGTAACCTAAAGATAATTAGCATCAATAGTTACAACATGCACATGAACGAGTATGCATGTCTTTAAAGTAGCATTATTTAAGAATCTTCTTATATAAACATAATAATTTATACTAGGGGAAATTACACTAACATCCCCTAAGATCTATGCAAATATCACTCACTTATATTTTTTCAAATCACCAACCTCCCCTAAACTCTAACCCCGCTTATATTCCGTTAGAAAAATAACACTAACTTCAATTCAAATGTCAACAAGCCCAGCAACAAAATGATCAAACAACCTACAACCAGTCTCACACCTCATGCAATCACTTTCATCTGTTGAAGGCACACAAATTATACCCTCCAAACCATCCTTCCAATCTTCATAAAAAATAGTCTTGATATCAAAGAAGCATAATAACACTAAACAAAGTGTTCAAAATAATAATAACACTAAACATGTATGAACCTGTTCATTGAGAGAAAATACGATAATGAAGAGTTTTTTTATACAATTTCAATATAATATAACATGATATTGAACTATTGATTCATTATTATATAGGGAAGTTTGTTGCCATAAACTGCAGTAATTATCAAAACCTATTTGAAACGGTGGTGTTGTAATGCTTTAGATGATGTATACAATTAATTTTAGCAGATTTGTGAATGATTATGTTCAAGAATGGTGCACCATCATGGCTTCCTCTATCTCAGTCAAATTGTTTCACCAATCAAGATTCCCTTTTCAACTAACTCATGACTCAGCCATAAAATTTTGAAGGAAAACAAAGATATTGTGAGTGATGCAGAGCAACTAACAGAGGTTAAAGCAGAGGGGTACTTATTAGTCTTATGTAACACAATTAAGTGAGGTAAATGATCATTTACCAAATAGAGGGAGTGCGAGTGATATTTGCAAAGACTTTTAGGGGAGGTAATTTTAATCTCCCCTTTAATTTTTTATTTTTTATTTTATTAAAATAATTTCTGCTTTATAGTATCATAGTTTATTTTATTCATAAATAAAAGGCTAAAGGTAATGGTGTTTTCCTCAAACAAATTATAGTATTACCACTTCAATTATGCTAGCACCCTCTGCAAGCCCTTCAAGATCTCTTGGATTTTTAGCAAATGGAACTGCAGCTGGATCTAGATTACTCCTTTCTGTCGTGATAAGACCCTGAAAATAACAGAAGAATCAGATACATACAATGAAAATAACAGAAGCCAAAGAGCATACATTATCACGACGTCAAAATTATATATGAAGACAGAATTTGACGATAAAAAAATGAGAATATTTGGGCTACAAAAAGTTGAGCTAATAATCACGAGGTAATTACATGATATAGAATCATGAAGATGTTTATGGGTTGCGGGTTGGGTACTGCAACCTGAAGCACTAACAATACAACTGTGTAATTAAAGACATTGAAAGCATACATCTTTATCAATTAAAAAAAATTGACTTTTCGCAGCTGTTTCACTACACCCTGACATCCTTGAAACTGCCTGGACAGCCATGTTAAGAACCCCAAGCCCCGCGCTGCAAGTCAGGCAAAAAGTTATCATGTTAGGCAGGCCCAGACAGTATTTTGGCAGCCATGTCAGGCAGAAAGTAGTGATAAGGAGAAGCTTGTTCGAATAATAAAACAAACTGGACAACCAATAAGGATTACATCACAATAAGTTTTGCAAGTACCTCCCAGCTCCAACCATAACTATCTTTTGTTTCGCAAAATCAGACAATGGTCGACCTTGCGCTCTTACAGTTCCCAGTAATCCAGCAAGTGCAACACCAGCTGTGCCCTATTGGACAGTGAAAATGATGGGAAATCAAGATTTCAGTAGTTACTTCAAGGACACAACCCATTACTTAACTGTTTGAACATTTTCAACATTAAAAACATGTCGCTTTCTCACCTGTATATCATCATTGAACATGCAAAACCTTTGACGATATCGTTTCAGGGTTTCAAAAGCCCACTTCATTTGGAAATCCTCAAACTGAAAAAATCAGTCAATATCAACCAATTACTAATTCAAACATCAAGAGAAACACGTTCTAAAAGAAATACAGACCTGCACAATAGCCTTCGGCCATCGTGCGTGAACAGCTTCCATGAATTCATCTACAATTGACAGATACTCTTCACCTTCCAACCTAGGTTGTCGAACTCCTAAATCTATCACATGAAAATCATGTCAGAATATATTATTTAAGCGATCAACAGAAGTGACAGAGCCGTAATTTATATTATTTAAGCGCAGCCACATAATCCAGGGTGCTAAAAACATGAAATCTTCCTCAGTTTATAAATCAAATATGTCCCCTGAAAATGAAAGATGAGAGAATACAACAATAGAAATAAGCAAACAAAATATCTAACAGAATGATGTTTACTCACAAAGGCGATCATCAAGTAGCGTTTGATTGTTTGTGCCAACATCCAGCATGACTGGAAGGATCTGCCACAGTTAAAAATAACGCATACAGCATAAGTTAAAGCAAAGTTACTGGCCTTACCAAGTTGCAGTTAAAAATGAAAACTTAAATACTATGCAAAATCCAAAGTTTTAAATATGTAATAAATAAATCAAAATACACGCAGAATACACAAGTTGAGGGGAAAATTAAAGATACATTGACAGAGTTAGGGAAAAGAAGCACATACTTTTTGTGGGTTGATACCAGCAGCTGCAACATACATATCAAGTTTTCCTATTGGTATTCCAATGCCCTGAACTCCAAGGTCGCCTAACCCAAGGATACGACTACCATCTGTCAAGACAATCATGTCTACCTGAAACAGTAAGATGATTAAGATCAATAATAATATATGAATAACACAAGCTAGGAACTAGTTTGTTACTTAATCAACCAAAAACCTCCTAAAGTGCAACAAGTCATATAGCCACATAACGCCTCATCCAGTAACTGGGATATTTAACATTGTAATGACAAAAAAGTGTTAAGAAATGAGGTAACGATATTCAGATCTAAATACCTAAATCATTGACGAAGTTCTATAAAAAACTTTAAAATGAGTACCAAGTAAATGTTTAGACAGTACAAAAGAATGTCTTTTGATAAGAAGAATAAAATACAATAAGCTCCTCTATACTTTCCAATTTTCACCTACCTCCCCGATATTTCATAAACCCAATACCCACATAAACCTGACTCTAGCTCGGTATATTTACGAAAATTCAAAAAAATATCAAAAGAAAATATAGCAAGTTTCAGGTCAAACAGATGTCCTCAATGCACTAATAAAACAAAATATATTTGGTGAAACTAAATGGATCCATAATAAAAATGCAACATCCTGCTATTTGAATAACCATTTATCTATTAGGATGTTAACATTTTACTAAATTCATCAACAGAATTCAAGTAACTGCGGAACTGTTATGTTTCAAATGTTCCAACCCTGACAAACTTGAATAATGTTGTGTAGTATTTGAAGGGAAGAATGAAAAGAAAAAGTTCACTTCCATTTCAATTATGAACAAAAAGAAAAGGGAAACATTATTCACCAAGATCAACTCAATACCTGAGAAGCTGGCCAGTTATAGATCATTGACATCATCTCTCCTTTATCTTTGGCACTAAAATACATTCCACGTGGGCGTCTAAATAACCCACAATAATTTTGACACACTAACCCAACTGTAGGAGTATAGATTATTGGAGCAAATTCTTTGATGTTATCAATGAGAGCCTGAAGAGAATGAAAGGCAATATCATAAAAGTCATTTTAAGAATAAACGTTACCATATTTTCTCACATTATCAACCCAATTTCATCATCAAACTCACTCTATAGTACAGAGTCTCATTCCTGTCATGCAGTCTATTCAAGATCCTCCATTTCGATAAGGAAACAATCTTATCTGATTGGCCCTGGGTATTATTCTCCAATGATCTATATGAGCTCACTGGAAAGTTAAAACAATAATATGTTACGGCTATCAAACATTAAAGATGGGTAACAAACATGAAGCTAATCAGACTAGCACTTCACATAATATAATATAATTTAAGATAGCCATTAACTACTGAAATTTCAGAGCATAAATTTGTATATTATTAGAATGTTAAGCATGAAACTTACTAAAACGATCATATTGCTCTTGAAATGAAATGATACGAGGAGGAAGGAGGCCCCGAAGCCCCAATCGATCCCTTTCAGTCAAAGGAAATCCAGTATCCTACATTTTGAGAATTAAACAAAAAAATGTTTTAGGATCCAAAACAATGATTAAGAACAGGCATGAGAAACTTGAAATTTTATGCAGATAGTAAATTTTTATCTAAACCCTCAGTAAGTCACATTGGTAGGATTGACGCATGATAAGAAACATTTTGTAACACATTGTCACATTCAGCATTTATCAAACTGCTCATGTCGGATGTATATAATAATTCCAAGCAAAAAACTAAATTTCAAACTAATCTGAGGGTTCACATCAACTAAACCATATCACAAACACAAAGTCATCAAATTTTGGGGACTTCAAGTGAACAAACAACACTCCAAATGACCACATTTTTTATGAAAAAAATAAATACCAATTGAAAATCTCGACCTCCTCTAATTTTCTGTCAAATCACTTAACAGTACAAATTCATAAACATGAAAAATAATTAATTAAAACAATTAGAACCTCAAAAAACTAATTAAAAAATAAAAATAGAAAAGAGAGAGAGAGAGAGAGAAACAGAGCTATAGCGAACTAAAAACTAGTTCTACAAAATGTGAAGTCGAAGAGAAAGATGATGAACGAACCTTGTTGAACCAAGGATCGTGTAGAATATCAGCACCACGTTTATGAACCATGCACGGACCAGGAATCGCCGTCGAGAAACAGCGCGATCGCGCCGCGGCGAATCGCGTGAGCTTCCACATTCTTCCAAATCAAAACCGTAAACCACCAAACTCAAACCCACTGCACCACCACCTACTCAGCAAAAGCAAAATCATAATGAACTTTAAAATCAAATGCTATTTATTTCTATTTTTAAAAAAAGATTAAAAAAATAAAATCTCAGTTTTTATTAGCAGCACCTTTTTTCCTTGAGAAAGTTAACAGTGCAAAGTTTTGAACGTAAAGAATTGAAGTAGTGTCATAGCGGAGAGCGTGAGAATTTATAAGGTGAGAAATATGAAGGTTTCTCTCTCTTCACATTGTTCGTGCGTGTTTGTTTCTTGTGCGAGGGTAAAGAAACAGTTTGAATCAGTTGTTGCAGGTGCTACCCGTTTCAGATTCGGGCATCGTTGAAAGATGAAATGGTAGAAAGAGTAAACTGACCGAAGAGATCCGGGCAAAAGAAAGTGGGGTCACTTAAGTGTATACGATGGTGACTAACTCAAAAAATTATTAAAATAACGCGCAACCATCATTTTTTTTTTTTTGACATTGCGTACCATCATTTTCTTTCTCTTATACATCCCTAAATTCATTTTCAGATAATTCAAATTAGATTTAGATATATTTATTTCAAAATGAATTCAATAATAAATTTTTACGGTAAGAATTACATTTTATTTCAAATATTATAAATCTTATGTTTAATTTGAAAATCAAATATGTTCAAGAATATTTGAACGTTCTAAATTAAATTTTAGTCTATTTAAAATTAAAATCAAACATATATTTAATATTTACTATTTTTAAAATATAAATATCTTCAGAAATTGATATGACTTTAATTAGTTACCTTTAAAATATATTGCCAATTTTGTCAAAGTATATAGATTGTGCGATTATTTTTGTTTAAACTATTTTTTCTTAAAAAATATTCAATTTTAACTTTAAAGGCAATATTTTTAAAAAAATTAAAAGTAAGAGCAGGGTCAAAAAGAACGATTGACAGAAGCTACGGTCCTCTACACTTTTCTATAATTTATAGGCAGTAATTAACTATTAATAGTGGTAAGTGCTCTATTTTTTTATGTAAAGTTATATTGCAGTGGGTTTTTGATCTATATATTCCTTTTTTGAATTTTTTATTTTAAATTTTTCTAGTTTGAAAAAAATATATAAAAATGTTCTACTTTTTGTCCCAATTGTTTATTACAATTTGGGGATGCGATCTCTCGAAAGAGATTTTTTGTCATTTTAACAGATGATCGCATCCTGGGGATGCGATCTTCTACTGTGACAAATTTTTTTTTGCCATTTAAAGGTTATTTTATTTATTATTAATTATTTTTATTATTTGAATAATTTAAAAATAATTAAAATATTTAAAAAATAAAAATACTATTATGAAAAGTAATAATAATAAATTTAATAATATTATAAATTTTTATTATAATAATAATAACAATAATAATAATAACAATAACAATAATAATAATAATAACAGTAATAAAATTAATCAAAATTAATTAAATTAATTAAATTGAACCAATAAAATACGTTAAATTAAAAAAAAGTACAGAAAATTGAAGGAAAAAATCCATCAAATTTATATTTATTATTATTATTTTCATTAATTTTTATTTATTAGATAAGAAAATTAGGAGAAATTTGTTATAATAATCTGCCAAAGAGGAGAAAGTTGTTATAATAATTTGC
>JBBPBT010000151.1:11083048-11099253 GCA_037974875.1 Cicer bijugum | reverse complement strand
ATATTTATAAATTTTTACTTAAATATAAAATTATGTTATATATTTAATAAGACATATTAAAATTAGTGTATTTTACATTTTAATTAAACAAAAATAATTTTGACGTATTCAAATGAGATATTAAATCATTTTAGACTTACCTAAAACTTTAATTATTCATATGATATAATATTGTTCACTCAAACAACAAATTATGTAATACAAGTATCAAATAAAAAAAATTATAGAAAAGTATAGTAAAATTCAAATATTATACCAAAATAATTTGAATCAACCTTATAGATATAACATTTGTGCATAAACCGGATGAGTACTAAAACTACTTGAATGTTGTCTGTCAATTTTTTGAAATAATTTGGTGTATAAATACAAAACATCACTGAACTAGATTTTTGACAAAACATCTTTGCACAATTAAAAAGTAAGATTAACATCACTGATTTTGTTCAAATTAAGAGATTAGTCATCTCGTCAACAAAAATCCAGAGATTAATCTAGAGATCAATATCATGTACTTTGCTAAAATACCTTTAACTCTCTCATATTAAATATAATAATTGAAAAAGAGCAAAAGTATGCTTTGTTTCCTTTTTATTAATGAAATTAATAATAAATCTTAGGCACGTTAAATGTTGAACATTCAAATTCACACTTCATTGTGTCAAATGAGTTCATAATCTTTTAACATAAGTGCATTTACTAGATATTTCCTCTAATATAGTAATTTTCAATATACTTCCATTTTAAAATATCAACAATTAAGTAATTAAACAAGGTTAATAAATTTTATGCTGAATCGTTCAAGAAAACTTAAATATAAATTTTGACTATAATATTTAATCTTTCGATTAAATTATAAAATCAACAAAATTAAATAAATAAAAAATTATGAAGTTTGCGGTCTAAAAATACTAAAGCATAATTTAACTTTGAAACAACGAAAATAAAGAATATGCGGTGTTCACGATAGATGGTCAATTAAATTCGGGAACCTGTGGCTCTATAGAAACACTGGCAAAACACGGGGTCGCTAATAAACCACATACAAATTAAATACTTTTTTGTTGAAATACGTTACTTGTTCCATACATATAATTTGAAGAAGTAAGAATTTGTTCATAGAATAAAATCCATTTATCCCTTCTCTTAGTAACATGAATGATAGAAAACATATATATAGGGATAGGATGAATTTGGTTGAGAATCAAAGAATTTAATTCCCTCAAATGCAATGGATGGATATAGATTTAACCTTCTAACATTATTTTTGCATATTGGAATCAAATCTGCACATTTCATTATGGTAAAACTTTCAGCTCATTCGATCACTTGGCAACTGGTCATTACCACCAGTTTAATTTAAAGCATATGATTCTTCTTAAATAAAAATAAATTAAATTACACTTAAATAATAGTTTAAATTTTTATCATTGAATGAGAGAAAATTTATTGATTTTTATTCAAATTTTATTAGTTTTCTTATATTTCATTCGGGATGGAATATAACATTTTCAATAAAAATAATTGTAGTTTTTGTTATCAACAAAACGACTATAGTCTCATGCAAGAATGTTTAGCAAGCTAATATACACACTAATTCCTCTAACAAAAAATGTTGAAAAGAAACAACTCAATCTTGACAAAGGAAGTGAGAGACCAGACTAATCAATAGAGCATAAGGATGACGTAACTGTATTGAAATAAATATATATACCATTGAATCATATTCTTATATACCATTGAATCATATTCAGGAGGAATAATATTCATCTGACCGGTCTTTTAAGTTTTGCGTAAAACCAAACTAAGTAAGATATTCACAAAAATAAGGAGAAACCTAACATAAGTTCTTATTGCTATTTCTAAAATCTAATATGGGACTTAAGGGAATACGTTAATGATTCAAATGTAGATATTTTATTTTAAAATTTGTGTTTTTAACGAGTTAAAAATTTCAATGTTGTCTTTTTTAATAAAAATATTTTACTTTTGAGATCTTTAACATGTGTCTTAAAGACACATATTAGCGTATATCTCTTAAAACTAACATCATATGACTGGATAGAGAACAAAAGTTTTTTAATATTGTAATTCTAGATTCATTTTTTTTTCTTCTTTTTAATTAAGGTTAGTGACGAAATTCGCGAGAAAAATCGTGAGTTAGAACCAGCACTCCATTGTTATATAAATTAATGATCATTATGTGTTTTTAATTAAAAATTAAAAATTAAAAATTATAGTCTGTACATATATGCTAAAACTAAATTTCATTCTAAATGGCCAAAGTATTTCTATCACTGAATATTCTCAATGAACTAAATTTATTTTGTTTGTGTGTATTAGTTTTTTTTTTTTGTTACAATGAGTGTAATAATTTTTTAAATACCCAGTTTGTTTAAATAGGTAGTTTATATAAAATGGAGGGTTGGAGTATAATAAAATGAGAATGGGAAAAAATTTCAGAGTTATTAGTTTGGTGTTTTTGGGTATTGATCCTCTATAGAGTCTTGGACTGTGTCTTTATTTGTCATTCTGTGGTGAATTTTCAACTCCACATTTGGATTGGTTCAGATAGGGTAATCAGATTTATTTTATAAAATATCAGAGAATGTAGAGGGTTGGATGTAATTTACTCATACACATTTTGAAGTTAGATTCGCAGAGGTTGGTAATATCCTAACAAAACTGAAGTCAAGATCCATGTTATTAGTAGTGTGAGCCTCAATTCTGAATTTCTAAGTTGTAGATGTCTTCTATATTCTTGAATTATTTATACGAGTGCTTTGATGAAGAAGATTCTTGCAGGATTTCAAAACTTCAATGTCATTGACAAATAGGGGTGCGAATAGGTCAGATTAGACTTTAAAAGACATGAGTCTGGTCTAATAATTATTTTTTAGACTTAAGTCTTACATATGGTCTATTATAGGTTTTTTTTTCGGTCGCCTGAAAGTCTATTTAAAAGTGTTATTCACATTAAAATATTTAAATATTATTCTAATACCACATGGTGCTCTCCACATACCAATGTATATATTTATATATATTAAACAAAAAAAATATTTTTTTAACAAAATAATTTTAATAAAAATCTAAAACAAACATCTTTTAAACCCCGAATATGGAACGACTACTGAATATAGAATGATTACTGAGTGATTGTCTAATTGATATAATTTAAAATAGAAAATAATATTATTAATATAATAATAAAAATAATATTAATAAATAATAAAGTATTTGTAGGCTGATCTATCAGACTTAATAGACTTTTTTATAAGTCTGAGTTTGACCTATTTAAATAAATAGGCTTTAAAAACAGTCTCAACCTAGCCTTCTTATTAAATAAGTCAGGCCAGACCATAAGTAGGTTAGACCACATACCCCTAACGGACGACTTAGCGTATTCAAAATAGTTGAAGAAAATGTGAAATTTTAAAAAGTTTCATATAAGAGTATTAATATAAACACACAAATATTCTTATATTCAACCGTTTGGGGTACCTCTTAGTTTAAAACACAATAATGGTTCCATTAAGATTTGAAAAACTCAACTGCAGAGTTAAGATGAAAATGAAGGCCTATAAATCAAAAGGTATATGAACAAAATTGATAAAAAGCATCAACTACTATGCAGTGACCAGTAATGCCAGTTTGAACAAGCTCTCAAAAGAATCCAGGCATGAGCAGCTTATTTAAAATTTCTTCAGTTTTCAAATGAAATTTAATGTAGCAAAAAACGAAAAGGATGCCCATTACAATGATCCTAGAGCCAAGTCTTACATAACATTGACAGCAGCAACTATTTACTGCTGTTTATAACAAGGAAATTGTGTTTAGCAAGATTTTGACACCACCACCAGTGAATCAATTAAGAGTCCCAGATTATTCATAATCTTTGGTTCCAAAGTTCTTGCACCACATTTGGGAAGGGATTGGGCGAACTGGGTGATGTGGTCGTTGCTGAAGAAAGGATTAAAAATATAAAGTTAGCCAATATAATATATACAAGTTATTATCGTAAAATGCAACTACTAGTAAACATCATATAACTATACCAAAAAAGGAAACACAATACACCAAAAAAATTGGCATTTCAAAAAGAAAAAACAGAATAATGGCAACTTGGAAAAGTAGAACAAGATTCTTCCGGAAAGAAATTTAACTCATCCATCTATTTCAAAGTAAATCATGGGTAAATATTCTTTTTTCTGCAAAGGCAAAAAATGTTCAATTTTATATGCCTAGAATCCAGAGAGCATAAGATCCAAATCACAGAAAAAATATGCCCCATGGGAAGCAGCTATTTACTGAAATCCCCAATAATTTAAGGAAGTTAATAATTTAAAAGATTACTATACAAGACTATGCAAAATATATATGTAATTAATTTAGTGTCCAAGAGAAATATCAAAGCGAAAAATGTAGAGACAATATAGTGACAGACAACTGCCAATTAAATATAAACTCCACCAAAGTCACTTGCGATTCATAAAAAGAGGAGTATTGTTCTCAAAAGAAAAAAGAAACATATTGCTACTATTAATATACCACTGGAGAATATTGTTTCACAAGCAAACATTTGTAAATTAAGATAAGAGTCATGCTAGCATGTGCCCTTATGGCACATCTTAAGAAATATTCCACTCATGATTGCAGCTTTCAAATAGTAATTTTTCTCCCTTTTTTAAAATTGAAAAGCGGGGGAAAAGATAGAGAATCAAAATTAACAGAGCACATATTTGGAATAATTCTGGAAGAGTGCAGAAAATTCCCAAGAAAATGCAGCAAAAAGACTTTGTGGTAGTCACATTTTGGTATAAACCTGACAAAGTTTGGTAGATTTAACAAATAACACCTATTGATATTGTACAAGTATTATTAAAAGCAGATAATAAGGTGATACTTTTGTAATTAAAATTGAAGGCAAAAGAAACACCGATAGAAAATGTTGACTCAAGAATTAGTTTCTTTTCCTGACAAAAATTAGAAATAATGAAATGTAGGGAAGATGATTGTTGTTCTTTTCAATCATAATGATGAAACACAACTGCCCATCTTACCCAAATTTATGTTGCAGGAAACTCTTTTGGAAGAGTGCAATAAATGCAGCACAACACCAATACACACAATCCCTGCTTAAAACAAGGCCTTATTCAGCTATTACACTCGAAGTGTTTCAACCTACACTATTTGGAATTAATTTACACTCTGCAGCTACATATATTGCACATGAATAAGAGCCTAACTTATCTCTTTTTTTGGGAAAAGGAAGATACGATGGGGAATACAGGATAGACAATACTGACAAACATATGCTATGAAATAATGTTTTTTTGAAACTAAACTCAAATATTCCTACACAGGCAACTATACTTGCTCAAATATTCCTAAAAGATGAAACTAAACTCTTCAACTCTCATGGTTATCAATAAAAAAGGTGGGCTGATCTATTTGACTATTTGTTAGCATTTACAAATTTAAAACAACAACCATTTGCTCTCCCATAGAGACAATGTGACAACAAAGTCAATAAATACAAACAATGACCTTGGAGAAAAAACAGTTTACAGTTTACACCATTAGAAATTCTGAATTCAAAAAATCCATCTTTCATCAAAGGTTTGTCCTTGTGTGCTTAACTCATCTGTCAAAATTCCCCAATCTCAAAGGATGGCATAAAACCCCACCCACCCACTCACAACAACAACTAAAGCCTTTCACACTAGATGACAATGGCTACATGGATCAAACAAAACCATAATGCGCTATAATGGATCCAGTCTAAAGATAGACCACTTCAATTCTGTTAATTGTCATACATTTTTCATGGTCTCTTCCAGCGTCCAACTGTTTCTATGAATCCTGTCCACATATGTCCAAATCAACAAAAACAAGACTCTTGTCTTTTCTACAATGAGAGAAACCTCATATTTCGCTTTAATAATATGATTCTTATTCCTATCTTGTTCTGTGTGCTCACTTATCTGCAACATTGACCTTACTTTCTTGTTGCCTCTTTATTGCCCAATATTCAATTCCACATATGATTTTTCTTTAAGCATAGTATTTTTATCACAAATTCCACTTTCTTTGTTTCATCCACCCAGCTTGGGTCCTTCAATTAACATCTCTCCATATCCCTATCATACTGTAAAATGAAATCAAAATACTTAAACCATGGGACTGGTGGAGGCATGGTATATTCTCCAATTTTCACATCTAAGCTATAATTCGTGTACTTCCTAGCTACACTTAAATTTCATTTACTGAGTCTGATCTACCTCTACTAAAGCTCCAACACATTAGAAGAATCTGAATTCCACGACAAAATCAAAGTTCTAGAACAGTAGTATTGCACAGAAAGTTCACACAAAGCTCTTATGACAGAACACGGAAGCAGTCCCAATAGGGCAGGAAAAAACCCACAAGAGAATAGTCTAAACAGACCCTTGATAAGTGTGAAAACAATGAAAGTCGAATGAAAAGGAAATTCTTCCATGAGATAAGACAAAACAGAATCATACACTCCATTCAACCTTCTTTGACATCCATGCAAAGTAACTTAAAAGACCATTTCCAACTCATAATTCCAGGAATCACATTGAAATAATAAAAGAATTTAAGCAGATAGGCATAAATTAAAGAATAATAAAAAGGAGTGGATATGAAAACAGATAAGAATGGAGAACAAAATTCCAATCTTTTATTGTCTCCGTCCTACATCAAATGCCAACCCTTACGTGTTTTCTAAAGACATCAATTTTAAGAACCACATATGACATCTACACAACATGAACATATATTACGGTGCCTATGCATCAGTACAAATCTCACTTACTCTTTCATTTGCAAATGCATACAAGAAAACCATAATCGCGAAATAACAATTGAAAGGTAAACATTATAAAATCTCAAAGTAAACATTGAAAGATCTTAAAATTAGCCAAAAACATTATTAATTTCGTCAAATAATAATAATAACAATCAAATCCGAGAAAATTAAGATCCGGTTCACCATTTGTGAATAACGAAAAAACGTTGTAAAAAATCTAATACAAAAAAATAAAAAATTGGCGAAAATGTAAATAATTGGATTGAGAAAGAGACCTCGAGTTTAGCGGAAAGTTTGAAGATGGGGATGCAGACGAGGAAGACGCCGAACATGGCGATGGCGGTGTTGCGTTTCCAGTGTTTAGGGCGACAGTTGGGACCACCGGTCATACTCCATACCTTGTTCCTGAAATCTTCATTGCCATGGCCGTGATTTGCTGATCCACCTCCCATTTTCTCTACCAAAATCAAAACCCTAGATCAATCAATCGGCTTTAGTTTTACACACTTGGGTTTGGGTGGAAGAAAGAAGTGAGAGAAGAGAGGAACAAAGAGGAGGAAGTGCTACCTGAGCTGAGGTCCACTGTGAGACTGACCACAGCCTTATCATAGAGCTACCTATTGGATCGTCCTTTTTTTTCATATCACATTCCGAATATTGTTATTCATCAAATATAATTTTTATAATAAAATTAAATATTAAGAGTCCTTGATCACAATGGTGATTTTGATTCATTAGTCAAATAACCATGTTTAAATTTGATAAAAATAACACTAACATAAAATGAAGAATCAAATTACACCCAAAGTTTGATCAATTGTTACATTTATTCAATAATTATTTTATGTAAATAAGATACATCAAGATTATTGTAAATAATATAATTGTACATAATGTTTATCTTGACACATCAAAATAACATAGAAAATAATTATAGATAAACATAAAAATTTATTTATAGTATATATAATGGTAACTTTTAATTCTACAGTTGACTTTGCAAAATATTTATTTGATATAATATTATTGTTGCGTTGATCTATAAGACATTTTAGTCAGCTTCTTGACAAAATATAATAATCTTGTTCCCATGCAAAAGTCCACTATCTAGTTAATGAGAAATGATGCATGTCATTTTGTCGAGAATAATCAAATTAAGTAAAAAAGTTACACTGAAATTAATATTCATTTAATAACATTATATCAAATAAATATTTTTTAAAATTAATCGTTATATTAAATAATATTACATATATTATATGTATAAATTTTATCATCAATCTATAATTATTTTTTGTGTCATTATGATATAATTATATATAACATTAAATTTGATGCATCTTAAAGACATAATAAACAATTACAAATAAATATCAAAATTTATAGATATAATTTATATAATAATATTTTTAATCCATTGACTGATTTAAAAAAATATTCATCTCACAATATTATTGAATAAGTTTTAAATTTTAAATTTTAAAAATTTAATGAATCCATGTTATATTATTGTACATAAGATAATACTTACTATATATCCTAGCTTCAAGTATACTTATTGAATCTATACTATTTGTATTCTAGAATCTGGAATAGTCAGAAAATTTTCCGTAATTTGCACAACTAACCGCTTACTACAGTCTACAGGTTGTTAATAATACAAAATCACTAGCAAAGAGAAAATCAATAACCATGATTTAAGTCATCATTCTTCTGAAAACTTAATAAACAAAATTGTGTTCCACTCTACTAGTCTGAAGTCTTCAACTTCTTCCCAGGAGTCTCAGATACATCACGATTTCTTTCACGTTTCTTTGCAGTCTCAGTAGCAGCTTCATATCCACTTTCAACCTTTTCCTTCTTAGATCTTTTCTTTTTCCTACTAGAGTTATCTTCATTTCCACCAATCTCAACATTTTTCTTGTGTTTCTGCTTTGTTTTGTTTTGGTTTTTGTTAAAGCCATCTGAGCTCAGAAATGATGAAGAACCAAGGGATTGGTCAATTTCTTTTCTCATTTCCTTCACATTTTTTGGATTTGATTTATTATTATTTGAAGAGTCGGCAAGAAAGCCATCATTTTTGGTTGACCTTGTATCGCTCGAGCCAAACGTAGCATAAAATTCTTTATAAGTAGATTCCTTGGATGTTTGCTTTAACCTCCAATGATCAGGACTTGCAGCAAATCTGTCACGATAGACCAAAGGCGTAAGTATTGCAGATCAGCTTGAATAAAACAAAGGATACTACAACGGTCTATCATATGTCAACACTCTAATTCATAAGCTTTAAGGTATGAACATCAAAAGCTCAAGCCATTTTATATGCTCTTGTTTATAATTTTTTTTATTTGGGGACCAGATGGTAAAAAAATATTTAACGGAAAGTAATAGATATGAAAATTCCACAATACAGTAAATAGCCAAAAAGCATACCCATCAACATCTAATTTCCTCAATAGGTAAGCGCCCTGCTTTGTCTTTGAAAGTTCATTCCGCACGGCCAATATTTCAGACACTATTGTCTCTCTCAGAGACAGATTACAGGCAGTGAAGCACTTATCAATGGTAAAAACACCTGATGAGTTGAGTGCAACCTCTCCAAAATGCTTTTGTAGTCTACAAAACAAGTTATGAAAGACAATTGGAAAAGATAGAAATACTCAATACTTTTGAAATCTATTACATCACAACAACAAAAATCTTGATATTTTCAACCTGCTAAAGTTTAGAAAAAGTTAAGCTAAAAACAATGGGAATAAATAAATGTCCAAAATATAGGTTTTGGCAACAAGAGTCCACAGCTAAAATTTTGGAATTTAACACTCATTTGGAAACAATTTCAAATAGCTAACTATTTAGTATTTAGTACTAGACAAAAGAAATAACATCCTAGCCAAACTGCAACTTCAAATAAAATATATTAGATTTCAACCAAATAATTGTTCTCAGCTAATGTGCATGTATATGTGATACTAAACTTGAATATGAATCCTAAGAAGTAATAAAACATATGATGAATGATTTTGGCTTTTAATAAATAAATAGACAACATAATCTAAAAAGCATGTTTATTCCATTTATTCCTTTAACATAAAAAATGAATTTCACAGAGAATATAAATACAAGAAATATAGTTGAAAGACATACTTTGTAACCAATCTGCGCTTCTGTTTCCCAGGAGCGCCTGAAATCAGAAAAGCCTCAATAACATGCGATCCTCTTGAATCTCTCACAGCTTCAAGCACATGATTTGTGTCCATCAATGTTATACTGGTGATAAAAGGTTTTATATACTCCTGTAAAAATAAAAACGAAGGACCACATAATAAAGCACATGAATACAATTTTGAAATTTATACATGAGATCAACTGATAAAAGAGAAAGCTGATACTATTGTAGGCACTCTACCTTGCATACAAAGATTTAAAAGCACCACTCATTTAAATAATATAACCAGGGTTAGCAATATATGTCTACGACATAGGTTTACATGACTCCCACAATATGCATAACGTGTCATCTACGAAAAGGCTTAACCAACCATCGAAGACTTATACTACATAAGCATGCCACCACTCCACCCCAAGAAAAACTAGCTATACACAACATTTTCAAGTTAGGAATCTGACGGTTCCTGTTCCAACGCCTTGAGATGATTCATGTATGTGCATGCCCCCTCCTACCCTTTTAACAGTTGAAACCGAAAATAAAATTGAAGTTTAAGAAAATTGCTTACACTATTAAACCGGAATATTGTCTGCAGGATCAAAGACCCCATGACATGCATTCTAGCACCACTTTGCCAGGTCCAATTGGATTTATCTTCACAAGTGAAATAGCTATCAAGATATAGTAGTCGTGGAACAATCCATTTTGAAGTCTCGTCTTCTAAACACAGTGTTTTAGCAAGGGCTTCACAGCACTGCCACAAAGGAACAAAAAGACAATTAAACTTTTTACAAAGATGTGGAACAAAATTAAGAAAATATAATAACTTTAGTACATAGTAGAAGTACTACGATTTACGTATTCATTTTTTATGTGGTCCTAGTAGACATGCATTTAGATTTTAGAAGCAATAAAATAGTTTAGAATGTCCAACAGATATGTATATATGAATCCACTAATCATAGATACTGTAACTAAATAGCAAACCTTGTGTTCATTAATATGAAGTTTTTCACAAGCGGCAATAAGTGAAGCAACCACTCCTGACCTTCCCATTTGGAAAAGACCCTCCATATTTGGCCCAAGTTCATCCCAGATCAGTTCCATCTACCAAAGAATTGAAAAGGTTAAAACAATCATGGGGAAAACATTTTGCAAAGAGAAGTTATAATACAAATAGAAGTCATTAAAAGAATATGCAATATAATGCAACCAATCCTACACCGGAAAAAATTAATCAGTAGCCAGTATTAAATGATAAAGATCAAAAGGGAAGCAATTGCAAACAACTTCAGATGTAAAAGAAACTACAGGCAATACCAAATCTTGATCGCTTGCATGGGAAATCAATGCTTGAACAACAAAGTTCCCAAATTGATGAGATGATAAGTCAAGCAAGGAATTCCTGAATACTTTTGTGAATAGTTCCTTGAACAAGGCCGCAGGAGACACTTCCAAAACAACCTGTAAAACATTTAGGAATTAGGAAAGTTGATTACCTCAAAATCTCTTCAGAAATAGAACTTCATTGATGCCTCCATAATGAAAGGCAGGTCCATAATGACCCGTGAAAATAGGCATCACAACATAAAGGTAGTATGAAATATCAAAGAACAATTAACAAGAATGATATATCTAATGATCAAACCATTGTTGTCCAAGAAACATTGTTTCGGGACTAACAAGTCTCACTCAATAAAAATACATAATTTGACATAGTTACTTGTAACCTATGAAGCACGGATACTGACATAGACAATGGACACAACACTGACACGTCGATACCAGTACTAATGAGAAAATGAATCAATTGAATGTAATCAAGGTGTCGATGTAGGGTCCATATCGGATATCGACACGTGTCAGTGCTACAGAGGTAATATCAAACTTTCTTTAATATTATATATGTGGAAGGGTTAGTTTGAAAATATATATAATTACTAGTAAACTTCTTTGTATTATTATGAAGCTCTTGCACTACAATAGGTAATTATAGACAGTTTTCCTCCTATAGGTTGCTCACCTCCATGAGATGGCTAAAGCCAGCATCTTTTAACAAATTCCTGAGCTCCGGCACTACTTTATTATCAATAAAGTTCCCCTCTGCATTGTTCTTATTCTTGCACCCAAGAAGGATAGGAATGACATCTAACAACAGTTCATCATTGCCTGCTATCACCCTTAGAGTTGTCTGCCATTAATTGAAGAAAATGTTGTGAGATGAAAGGAATCATAGTGAAAAACTAAGACTATATTCTGGAACCACATGAAATGTATTTAATCCAAGAGGCACAATAACTAAGAATGAACATCAAAATCCTCTTCACATTATGATAAAGTTCTAAAGCATGCTGATCCAAATAAATTACAGAACAGAAGGCAATATGTAAAAGAAGTTTCATCATATTATCAACCACATTTAGAGGGTCGGACAATATACAACACCGCACATGCTCTACAATATCGACCTTATCAAGAAAGTTTTACATTTTCAAATGAGAACTTAATAGCAAAAAGGGCCATAACAAGCCTGATGATATGCAACTACACATATATCAACAAAAGTTAAACATGCCTGAAAAACCAAACTGCTAAATTGGTCGACTTGTAGGGACTTGATGCATTTACTAGCATGCTTTAACATCTCCGACACAAGTAAATTTAATAAATCTGGGAATCCAGACTGAAAATTTGTGGTACAATCATTCTTTGAAGAAAAGTCTTTGGAATTCATGCGTTGAGCTAGTGCCGTTGTGGATTTTGACAAATAGAATCCAGACTTATCTAATGGTACTCCTTTACAAAGGCAAAGAAGAGTCCGAAGCACATGGGAGCCATAGCAGTTGCACATAACATCAACGGAATTGGCTGCAATCACCTGCAAAATTACAAGTACAAATGTCAGAATTTTCATATAATAATTTACGATAAAAGCAGAAGAAAAGCCTCCCTAATATTGGTGCCAATTAGTCATCATCATTTTATAATATCTAACTATCTCTAGAAACAAACTATCTTTTCTACTATAGGTGCTACCCCAACTCTCTCTAATGTTGTATTTTCTAATCCTATCTCGTCTAGTCTTTCCACACAACGCAACATTTGCATCTCTGTCCAACACCACACCGACACCACTGCTGTCTTACAGCTATGCGATAAAATGAAATGAAATAATTTCATATGAAATGAAACGACCTTGCATATGACGGTTAAAGCCTCCTCGACGATAGGGCGGCCGTCATCATACTGAAGATGATCAGCAAGACAGTTGATGGCGGTTTGTGCAACATGAGAACCGGATCTATCCATAGCAATAAATGGAAACTGATCGGCACTGCTCTGAAAGAAAGAGCATAGAGTATCAACATCACATCCCTGTAGAATGGTTTCCAAAGTGTGACTGAGAATATAATCAGTTGCAATTTCAAATTCTTTTCCCTTAGTTTCTTCTAGGGCATTAGCACATATAAGTGATCGTTCCTCCAATTCAACACCTTCACTTTCGAAAAGATTAGCGATTTCTGATAAGTATTTAGTTGTTTCGGGGTCAACTTGTTTTCTAATATGAGAATGGTATTGTTGTTGTTGAGGTGGAGAAGTGAAGGTGTTTCTCCTGTGAGTATTTGTGTTGTCGAAGGAAGTAGCATCAGAAGAAGAGGGGCCTGTTTTGGGCTTCTTACTCTTGCGTCGACTGTGGAATCCCGTTGAAGGCAATGCTTTTGAACCCACAGAAACCATAACCACCGCTTCTCTCTCAAACTTGCTAACTCACGGTGGTGTGCAAATAGAATGGCCGTTGCGTTGGCGGCGAGGTGTGAGTCTGTAAAGAGAAGAATTTGCGCTAATACAGTGAAGAAGAAAGGGAACAAAATTAGGGCTTTTATTTCTTTTATTTGTTTATATATTTTTTAATTTGCTTTTTATTTACACAATTTTTTAAATTTGTTAAACACTCGATTAATTTTAATTTTTTTCATGAAAACTCACTCGATTCTTCTCTTCGTTATGAGCAGGATTAACATATAAAAAAGTTAGATATAGTTTACTGATTTATTTATTTTATAAAATATAAAAAATTAAAATATTTATTATCTATTATAAAAAATGGATTTAAATTATTTTAAATTAGCAATTTACTTTAAAAATAAAGTAAATAATAAATAAATCATGAGTATGTATAATATCAATCAGTTTATTTATTTTATCAACTTCTCACACAATTTAATTTTCAATATCATTATATAAATAATTATTATTAATTAAAGTGTGTAAAATTATTTTAATAAATATTTATAATAATTATTGTCACGTAGTCTCTAAATTGATATTGTTATTTTTAAATTATCTACATTTATTTATTATGAAATATGCTTTTAAATTGCTCTCAGTATTGTTACCGACCTACCATTGTCCACATTAATTTAATAAAATACACAAATTGTCCTAATTAAACGTAGCATATTAAAACTTATTAATTAATATTTTCATTAAAAAATTGATGATTTAGGGTGTGGTAATTTGATAGTGTCTTAAAAAAAACGTATTTTATAATTAAAGTATATATTATCGTTTATTAATTTGACACCTCACATTAATTCCAATTCTCGCTCAATTCCACTGTCTTGATTTTCCAATTTTAATTAACATAAATTAACATCATTATTAAAATATAAAAGGTAAGTTTAGAAAAAATCTAACGAAAATTTATTGTCACAAACTCTTTAAATTAATACGGTCAAATACTTACATTGATTTAATGGTGGTCGATAAAAATTGTTGTGCACCATGCACAATCAAATTAACTTGTACACAATAGCCATAGCTAACAAACAAATATTACTTTTGGTGTACTTTTTGTTAAATCTTACAACCAAAACGAAAGACAGTCTAAAAATAAATTTATGAAGTTAGTTAATCTTTACTCAATAAAAATATTAAGATTGTTAGTCAATTATAACAATTAAAAATATTACATTTTTAAAGTCACCAATATGTACAGTTACATTTTATTGTCTACACTTTTACATCGAAAATAAATACTACAAATTAAACTCCTCCTATATTATCATTGAGCAATGATTAGAAAAACATAACATAATTAGTTTGAACATTAAACTTTGAAATTGAGATGCATTAAACTGTTGACAAAGCTGCATCACATATAGATAGATAGATACATTCTAAAAAAGAAAATAATATTACTCTGCACAAAAATCTAGTCTCACCTCATAAGAAAGAAACCTCATCCAAGTTTGAATCGTCAAAAATCAGATTAGAGGACATATAAATAAAATAAAAAGTGTACAGAAAGAATGTTAAACTATGATGTTTTGGATTCTTCAGGAAAGCTTTGGTTATTTTCTTTGATAGTGAAAGGTTGAGAAGAGTTCCTTGGTGGATTTTCCTCAATGAACTTGATCAGCCCTTTTTCACCACCAGGAAATCCCCCAGTTAGCCCCATCATTTCCTTCTCAAAACCATCTTCTGGAATTGCAACAACACTACTACCACCAATATCTGAATTTTCTTCCCCTTTGTCATCATTGGATGTTGTTTTCTCTTTATGATCAACTTGCTTTTTCAGCTCTTGTTCAAGGCCTTTTTCTCCATTGCATAGCCCTCTTCCTCCCATCATTTTCAGTATGTTGAATTCAGCACGAGGTTGTAGTTGAGAAGTTTGTTTTCTGTGATGTGTTGTAGAAGTTTTAATGTGATGATGATCATGGCCTAGGAACTGAGATCTCAGAAGAGTAGCAAAAGAAGCCATTCTTAACTTGCCTGCTATTTGATAGTTAAAATAAGAGGGAGTGAAGTTGGGTGCAAAAAGGAAAGAGTTTTGATGTAATCCTTATACATGTTAATGAGTTTTGGGTGTAGTCTCAAAATTTGATGAAATAGATTCCTCATGTAATTCTAACCACAAATTAATATCTTACATAGTACATCCAATAGGTGGTTGGTTGTCATTGATTACATCTATCCAAAAAATAGAAGTGGACCAAAGTTGGATCAATTGGAAAGAATAATAACAGGATGCACACATATAAGACATGTGGATCCTCTACAACCCCTTTTCTCTCTCTAGTAAAATCACAATCATTGAATTAATCTAATAGTTGAGAGATCAATACTATTAGTCTTTAGATTAATTAGACAGCTAAGATTTGGTTGAAAGGACAGACAAGGCTTTAGACCTCCCCC
>JBBPBT010000151.1:11058917-11082896 GCA_037974875.1 Cicer bijugum | reverse complement strand
CCCCCCCCCACCCACCCCCAAATCATTTTTTTTTCTCTATTAGTATATATTATTTATATTGATAAATAAGCCTCTTATTTTATGCAAGAAACTGGGAAAACAATTATGCAATCACAACTTGAGATTCCAAACATCAAGTTTAACGGCCATAATTCTTCTATACAATCAATCAAAAGTGTGACCTATGAGCACAATAATTACAGCATCATTTCATATAAACAAGGTATTACTAATTTGGAAACTCCACTTCAGTTCAATTCTTGCAGGCCTGGCTAATGGTACTTTAGCTTGTGGCGTCAGAACCATGCGACTTCTCAATAAGCAGCTCAAGTCTCTGGTCAATATAATAGAGAAAAACGAAAAAGCAATTAAAGTATAAATACAAAAAGCCAAAAACAAAATTGAATAGCACAGTTCATAAGCCTCCTGTTCTGTTGTGTAAATCAACTATTAAAATTCAGTGTATGTTTTAATTATTTCTTGATTGTGCAACACCTTAGGCTAATTGTTAGTAGTCCTAGTCAATACAATTTCCTATGCATTGAATGTAATTATTGCAGCATCATTATAAATAAGAAGGTGTGTGATCTCATTAGAGACACAAGAGAAACACAAAAATCACATATTTTACATGGTATTAGAGCAGGTTCTGATTTTGTGACCCGTCTTTGTGCTTCACTACCGCTGCAGGCGGCAAATGCCGCCGGTAGCACCACCTTTTTCAGTCTTTCAATTTTTTGGCTTCATACAGTCATCCACCATCAACTCCGACTGCCTTTCTAGCAACCAACCACGACGCTACAGCTGGCCTCAAAAGCACCGCCTTCACTCTGTACCAACACCAACTGCCTCTTTTCTAGTGCGCAGCCAAAACCAACAAATACCGCCGCGCAATCCTCCGACAAACACGACGGTGCTTCTCCTGTCGCCAACCAACATTGCACACGCTGTCACGCGCGTCCGTCTTCTCTATGTATGGGTCCCATGCACCTCCACCAAATCCGTGCATGAGAACGCATGCACCTGTCTTCGGCCCCCTTCTACAGGTCTTTTCATGATTTGGTGATTTTTCAGCAACCTCATTTTTCAACTCTTCATTCTGCACTGTATCTATTGTTGTGAGAACTTAGTTTCAAGGAAAAGGTATCATTTGCTCAGACAATCATTTTATTCCCACCGACGATCAACCCGGTTGTGACTCTATTCCCACATATGAATCATATTAGTGGTGCATTTTATTCCCACTGACGATCAATCCAGTTGTGACTCTATTCCCACATATGAATCATATTAGTGACGCATTTTATTCCCACTTATAATCAATTCAGTGGTGACTCTTTCGCACATGAATCATTAATGGTGCCTTCTCTTTTCAAACTAGTCCAACAATGGTGCCAACTCTTCATTTCGCGTTTCATTAATGTTTTGATGTAACAAGCTTAAAGCATAGTAAGCTTTAGCTTGAGGGGGAGTGTTAAAATTCAGTGTATGTTTTAATTATTCCTTGATTGTGCAACACCCTAGGCTAATTGTTAGTAGTCCTAGTCAATACAATTTCCTATGCATTGAATGTACTTATTGCAGCATCATTATAAATAAGGTGTGTGATCTCATTAGAGACACAAGAGAAACACAAAAATCACATATTTTACATCAACAAAAAATTATTCAATAGGAGCATGCTATGAAACTGGAGCCAATAAATGGTCAGTTGAATACAGTTTTTTTTCCATAGAAAAACAAGTATGATCTGAACTCTTGAGCAATGAAACATGTGTAAACTAAGGCCTCGTTTACTTACTGAAAACATTTTTAGTTTTTATTTTCTAAAATTTATGTTGAATTTAAATTGCTAACAAGGAAATGGAAAACTCGTGTAGTGAACAATTTCGACAGAGAGAAGAATGCAATTTCAGAAATAATGAAAACAATGTTGTGGTATTATCAAAATTTCTAAAAATGATAGATCTGTTTTTAAAAATTGTGGAAAAAAATGGTGAGAAAAATGTTGGATCTATATTCTCTTATGTTTAGTAGTTAAATCGAAAATGAAAACTTGAAACATGCGAAGTAAACAGGCCCTAAGAGTTGTGTTTCCATTCCATCTAGTTGAGAGAGAGAGATAAGTTCTTCAATAGAATCCATGTTTTATTAAGATGAGATACAAACCTTTACTGATTTATTGACTTCTTCGATTTTATTAAGAAGCAATCCTCCAGATATTCTGCGCTCCACGGAAGAAGAATGCGGTGAGCCTACCATCTGCAAATTAGTGCAAGACAGAAGTTAATATGACTGAAATTCAAGCAATGCAATTGATACTACTGCCATTTGTTTATGGCTTGAATTTTAACAGCAAAATATGATAAAGAACTCTCTCTCTCTCTCTAAACAACAGATAATGGAAAGTACACTTTTCCAAGGCCTCTAATATATTTTGACAATTCTAATTAAAATACAAAAGTACAATTTTCCATTGATAAGCAATTATATTCCATTGAAAATATTAGTCTACTATCAGATCAGTTATCGTTGGGCCATGATAACCTAAATCCTCAACAAAACCTAACAAAATGATCCGATTGATTAGTTGACAAATCAAACTTGCTGTCCTAGTAACACCTTCAATAAACCAAAGCTAAATTCCTTGAAATTCCAAAGCTCGAAGCCATGAATGCTCATATTCAACATAAAAAAAATATTACATGATATTGCTAGGTAATAGGACCTCTATCACTACATTTCATAAATTGTATTGCTTTGTCCACAAAGTCTCAAAACTTAATGTGCACCTTCAACATAACCTAAAATTCTAGCTCAAAAATTTGCTGGGAAAAAAAAACATAAGTGTGCTTTTTACAAAGACCACCATAAGGCCTCAAATCATTCTATGTTAATACTGCGCCAAAGGATAAATTCATACCAGCTCAAGCTCAGGTTGCAACGCAATGATGATATAGACTAACTATGAAACTTTCTAATAGTCAAAGAAAAAATAATTAAACCTATGATATATAGTAAGATTAGATTAAGGAATAATTATTTCTCTTCCCTTTACTAAACTGATCAAACAGTACATATATAGGCTAAAAAGAGAAACAGAAAAAACTCCTATTATTAACCAGGAATCCTTAAAAATTAGCAGCAATAATAAAACAGAATGATTGACTACAATCTCTTAAATTACGAGATATAGCAATTTCTGATAAAATTTGGGACTCCCTTCAAACACCCTTCACAAGGGTTGCTATAGCACTGTTATAGTGATACCAGCATTCTAGACCTGGTCATTTATTGTATTGCTATTAGAATTACAAGTTGAGACATTTTCAGTACTAATTCAATCTCATTGTCATAATGGTCTATTATTACCTTATGACTTCTAGATGGTGATCTCAAGACGACTGGTCCCTCAGTTGTTGCTGTCATACGAGCCATGTTTTCGACATCTATTCTTGGAGCAAAAGGCTTCCAACTTTTACTTACATCTCTTGAGATTCTTGAAGCTTCTGTTATGATCACCTGCAAATCAATTGTATTATTTTAAGATGGCGACATCGTCTTTGTTAGCATTTAGTATTAGATACGAAAAATTGGTTATAAATTAGTTACTTTAATTAGGTGTTAGTTACTATTGCAATTACTCTAGTTAGTTAGTTACAAGTTTGTTACTCTAGTAATTGTTCTAATTTGGGTATATAAACTTCATTATACCTACTATTGTAATCATCTTTCTTATCTGACCAATACAAAAATTATCTCTATTTTCCTCTATTTCATGCTTAATATCAATATTTTGCATATTCTATTACTTAGATCGTATAAATAATGTAAAAGAACCACAACAATATAGTAAATGTTAAGAATGATATTGAATATCAACATCTCAATCTCTAAAAATACAAACAATCTTGTTAAAAAGCATATTTTGTTTCACACCTTTCTCAAAGTATTGGGGTCAGAAATTCCTTGAACTTGCAGTTCATCTACAGGAGAAGCCTTTCCATGAGCAATGCTTTCAACTCGAAAAGTGTGGATACCATATATAGACTGCACACAACCTACAAAAGAAGTGAGGAAATCTAGTTAAAAGAAAAATATAAGAGGACATAACAAACCTCATAAGGTAAGGTTTTAAACTTTCAAACTGAAGACAAAAGAGGTACCATGTTCAATAATAATATGAATGACCAAAGAAAGAGGTACACGCCTCTCTATTGTTACGGTCCCCCAAAAGGGTATATACGAAGGCCTTGACACCTTGACCAAGGGAGAAAGAAAAGAAAAGAAAAGAAAAAAAGTCACTTCTCAATAAAACTCATAAATACAACATCATGAACACATAACTATTCATATAAATACCTTGTGAATTATTTCGGTATGTGTAACATATAATCTGCGTGAAGACAAATCCTTTCGAAGTACATATCTCCTAAAGGGAAGGTAAAGCAACATTAAAAGGCCAATTCCCCAAGCTAAAACCAGCAGTAATGATATAGAAAGCCATATGACAGTATCATATTTAATATTATTGCTTGCAAGTTCTTCAAATGAAGCTGAGTAAACTATTTGTTCTGAACAACTTTCCTCTTCATCATCATCACCTAACTCAGACACAGGATCTGCAAGTATTTGATCCTTTGATGATAACGGTTCTGATAGTCGATCAGTGTGACCGACCAACATCTCCTCAACTACAAACCATTCAAGAAAAAAGAACACAAACAACAACATTAGCCCCAAAAGAAATATAAAAAACCCTTTTATCCTAGAGCAAATACTACTGACATAAACAAATCTTTCAGAGTGAAATGTGAAAACTCATAAGGAATAGCAACTAGAATATGCTCATATCAATCAGATTGAAACCTAATCTGAAAACTTTAATCTCCAAAGCACTCTGCAGTATTTGAAAATACCTCAAAAAAATTTAAACAACCAATGAAACTTTAGCGTACTATTCAATTCTAAACAATGTGAATTTTTTAGAGAGGCTAATGTGATTCTAGAAGCACAAAATTATTATTATTATTATTATTATTATTATTATTATTATTATTATTATTATTTTTTATATTTTGGCCATTTTAGAAACATGTTTGCCTCCAAACACGGTTTTTAACCTTAAATTCTTAATTCATTTTTTCATGAATATATCAAACATGAATTATTTTATTACATTTCACTGGCTTTTAACCAAAAACAATTCATTAAAATTAAATTTTTGTCCGCATAGAATCAAACACACTAAGTTTTCTACTTGACCAAACAACATAATAGGAATACAAAAAAAACTGGGTCTCCCTTTACTTTTGAGAATGAAGACCCTTTTGAGAAGTTGGCACAAAGATTGAAGGAAATGGAACAGATTAATAAAATAAAAGATAAAGGTGAAATTTTTACCTCGTAATTTGATGAAATGGTTTGATGCAAAATTGCTGATTGAGTAGGGTTTGTTAGTGGTAAGAAGTGGAAGTGGGAAAACACTGGAAATGGCACCAAACGTTCAATTCAAAGGATGGTTGTTGTTGCTTTAATAGTTGTTTCCATTCCACAAAACTAAAAGTGTAAAACTTCAAGTTTACGCCCTAATAATAATTTTTAGAGGTATGATACTATTTGTATTTCTTTTAACATGAAATCAACATAATTAAATTTACTTAATTATAATCTTTAATAAGTGTGAAATATGCTGTTTCGGAAAAATAAGTGTGAAATTATATATTTTTGTTTATAATTAAAGCATAAAAAAATTCTCTAATTCATGTCTTTTTATATTATTAATGAAACATAAATTATTATTTTTACTCTGATACACTTTTATTTATCCTAACACTATTAACTACTTCACCTTTCAATTACTAATAAAGAAAACTTTGTTCTTTCACATATATTAAAATTTTAGTTATAATTATTAAAATACTCTTTATTAAAATAATTATCACATTAAATTTATGTTGGAACTATAAACCCATATTAAAAAGATAAGATAATTAATAAGATATATTTTTGGAACAATGATATTAAATAGAGTTGAATTTGATGACTTTTGCTAAAATTTGAAACCAATAAATTATAATGCATTTTTTATGTATGGAAAATCCGTTTCTTTCATTCGCAACTGTGAAATCACTCCTTCGAAATTTGTGAGATCTAAATTAATAGACTAAAAATTATACAAAAATCAAAACAAATAATAATTTTGTTGATAGCTATGCCCTAAATGAGACACTCCTAATAAACTAATTCATACATTTATAAAATAATATATTATATTTAGATATTTGTTGTCTTAAAATATTCTTTACAATCATTTATACAAATAATTTTAGATGTAGTTTTAGTAAAAGTCAAATATCTTTAACAATTCGACAGTTGTGATTGACTATTCGATGGTTGTGATTGACTAACAATGTTAAAACTATTTACACTAAAGTGTAAATATAAAGAATTAGATTCAACTCAAATTCATGTTAGGTTTGTGAGTTCTGCATTAGATAATAATAATAATAATATAACGTCAATAATGATTATAAATTACAGAAAACACTGATATTACATTTTAGTTTTTAGGGTTGAGACTCTCAATTATATAAATATTAAATTAGAACACAAACTTTTGCTTGAATGAAAAGAAAGATAAATTCTCAAATGTCTACCCTCTCCTTTAATTTGATTTTGGTGCTTATCATCTTACAAAAGAAGTAGCTGAATTGCATTGTTCATGACTGCTTGTTCCAAAAGTTAAATAAATTCATTGAATGGCTGAATTTTTGGATTAAGTATGCATATGTATTGCATATCATTTGTGTCTTTTATATTGCAGCTGCCTTAATGGTTTAATGGTTTTCTTTTTATCTTGTTTTGCTAAGTATGTTAATTAGGTAACTTATGCATTCCCATTGTTTTTTTATGCAATATTACTGTTATGAAAACACTTATTGACTCTATTATTAAGTAATTAGAAGCTCTTCTTAATAGTGTGCAGGATATCAACTCCATTTGATTCTTTTAATCATTATTACAAATTCAAATATGGTTATAGGTTTTAAACAGAGAAGATAACAATGGACAACATGTACAAAAATTCAAAAGTAACCTTGAGTAATCAATTTCCTAAAAACCGAACCTTAATTCCAACATGAAATTCAAAAACTAACCTCATGGCAAAATATTATGCTGTGAGAATTTGATGCTACTAACATGTCAACATGACATGCCATAAACTAATCAAATTTAAACACATTATTACAGGATTCACAGCGATAGCTTTTCATTTGATGTTTAAGTGGGTCCTATAGTTATTAATAAATTATTTATAATTTTTAAATATTTATTAAATAAATCTCACTACTAACTTTAGAATTACACTTTAACAATACTTATTTAATTTACTGTAATTTATTAAGTGATGGTCGCAAAAAGTGAAAGAGAAGAATGAAGATCTTGAGTGATCTAGGTTTATATCAACCTTGTGAATGTGTTGTGTAATAATGAGTAAAAGAGCGATATATAATGATAGTTTTTGAGTAAACTTATATTTTAATTTTTGAATATACAAGACACAATCATTTTAGTTTTTGATTTGATCAAAAACTCAAATTCGTCTCTAACTCATCAAAATATGTTAGTTTAATAGCCGTCATTAAGTTGATGGGTAACTTGCGTTGACGATTATGTGACATTTAATGTGTCACTCTCTTTATCTTCCAGATGTGTATTTGATTAGATAGAGATCAAAATAACATTAAGTTTGAAAAGAAAGTGTTAAAAAAATAACTGACGATTTGAAATCATCTTCTTAACTTTCTTCATCTTCTCTAACCCTAAATTTCTTGTTCATCTTCTTCCCCGAATTCACATAATAAATTCAAATACAAACTTGTAACCCCAAATTGTACAAAATAGCATAAATATAATGGTTCAACTTCAAGCTGCATACATCAAATGTACAAGAAATGTTTGACTTTTTTGAATAATGTGCAAGTTCCAGAAACTTTATAGAAAAATTTGGTAAGAAGATGAAAAAATTGAGGGAAGAAATCTAGGGTTAGGGAAGATTAAATTATTCATACTAATAGTGATATTTTGTATCGAATTTATTATCATTTTGGTCTTTGTCTAGTCAAATACACATGTGGGCGAGAGAGAGTAACACATTAGATATATGTAATCATCCATGTTAACAAATTAACATAGCTTACAGTTAACTTACACATCAATGACTAAATTGATATACGTTGAGTCACACACTAATTTAAATTTTTGATTGAACCAGAGAATAAAGTAACGACATCTTATACATTTAGTGACTAAAATGGTAGTTTACCTAATAATTTTTATTGGGTTATTTTTGTTTTAATTCGTTGATTTTTTTTAGGAGAAATGCATGTTAGGGATGATTCCAATTAGTTATCAAGCTAGAAGTTAGGCTGGAAGTTAGAGATTAGCATTAAGAATTAGTTAGAGATTAACATTAAGAATTAGTTACTGAATTTTTGTTATTAGCATTAAGAATTAGTTAGAGATTAGCATTAAGGATTAGTTACTGAATTTCTGTTATTAGTAAGTAGTTAGGAGGTTGTTGAGAATTCAACGTTAGGAGGTTGTTGAGAAGTTATATAAGAGGTTATTTGGAATGTAAGTAATCCTCATTCAGGATCATTAGCTTATATTATCCCATTGTACTTCCTTCTATCAATTAATATTAGACACTCGAATTTCTTTCATTCAATTAAGAATTCCTGGATTTATTCATCTTAATCTTCGGATTTATTTCCCTAGATTCTTAATTATTCTTCTTCTTTCCTTCCCCACTCAAACAACCCTAACAATTGGTATCCAGAGCTAAATTTTTTCGGGGCGATGGCGGACGCAACACGTTCTCAGCTTGCTACTCGTGATTTAGAGGAAAGATTGGAGAACAGAATTTCAGAAAAACTTGAGGCACGATTGGCGGAGTTAGCTGGATCTTTGCAGAAAACCTTGGGTGATTCGATGAAGCTAACAATGGAGGAGCTACTGAATATTGGTGAAGAAACTCCATTTTCGAATAACAGGAATTTTCAGCAAGGTAGAAATCAACAACTGCAGCAGTTTACAGGTGATCGTTCTTTTTCTGCTTCTTATACAGGGCAAACTAGGCTATCAAGAATAGAATTTCCAAGATTTAATGGTGATTCTGTTAATGAATGGATTTATCAGTGTGAGACTTTCTTCTTAATCGACAATACTCCTGAAGAGGTTAAGGTCAGGTTAGCAATTATGCATCTTGAAGGGAAAGCGTTGAAATGGCATCATGCCTTTACAAAGACATTACGAGCTAACATTATGCCTAATTGGGGAGAGTATGTCCAAATCGTATTAGATAGATTTGGAGAAATGTGCAGTGATCCTATGGCCGAGTTGATGCAGTTAAGGCAAAAAGGATCCATAACTGATTACCATGAAGAGTTTGATGCAATCATCACTCGATTGCAATTACCTGAGGATTATACCTTGAGTTGTTTTTTAGGAGGACTGCAAACTGATGTGCAGATGATGGTCAGAATGTTCCAACCACAATCAGTTAGAAAAGCCTTTACTTTGGCTAAGTTGTATGAGTCAGCTTCAGTGCAAGGATCACAGTTTGGACCATCCAAACTTAGACCTCAGCCTCTTAACATATCATTGTTGGGACCTAAGCCTCAGGTAACACCACTAAATGATGCATCCAAACCTAAGCCAAAATTTAGCAGGAACTTGACTCCAGCATTTATGAATGAAAGAAGGGCCAAAGGTTTATGCTATTTCTGTGATGAGCCATTTTCTGCAGAACATAGCTTACTCACAAGAAATTACAGTTACACCTCATGGAAATTGATGATGAGTATGAAGGGGATGAGAACCAAGAAGTCAGTCAAGTAGATACTGTAACTAATCAGTTTGAAGAAGCTCAGATATCTGTTTGTGCATTGACTGGTGTATCCAATTTCAGAACTATGAGAGTAACTGGTAGATACAACAAGAAACCCATTCACATCCTTATTGATAGTGGAAGCACTCATAAGTTCCTAGATGTGCGGATGGCTACAAGCATTGGTTGCAAAATTGAATCACTTAAGCCATTAACTGTAACTGTGGCAGATGGCAATAAGGTGCAGATTTCTTCATGTGTAAGGAATTTCAAGTGGACACTGCAACATACTACCTTCACTTCTGATGTGATGTTATTGCCATTAGGATGTTGTGATGTAGTATTGGGCATTGAATGGCTAGTGACATTGGGAGATATCACTTGGAATTTCGACAAGTTGACCATGGAGTTTTCAATGCGAGGGAGGAGGCATGTACTTAGGGGTTCTGCTCAAACTGGATTAAAGTCCATTAAGTCTCAGCAGTTGGAGAAAACTTTGGATAGAGGTGTTCATCTGTCTATGATTCATGTAGGTCACGATAAAGGCCATTTACTGCAGTCATCGACTATCTTGGAATCCTACAAAGACCTATTTGTGGAGCCTACTCAGCTACCCCCAACAAGAGAAGGCCATGATCATAATTTTCATTCTTGAGGTCAAGAATGCTTTGAAGGAGGAGGCAATGTTAGGGATGATTCCAATTAGTTATCAAGCTAGAAGTTAGGCTGGAAGTTAGAGATTAGCATTAAGAATTAGTTAGAGATTAACATTAAGAATTAGTTACTGAATTTCTGTTATTAGTAAGTAGTTAGGAGGTTGTTGAGAATTCAACGTTAGGAGGTTGTTGAGAAGTTATATAAGAGGTTATTTGGAATGTAAGTAATCCTCATTCAGAATCATTAGCTTATATTATCCCATTGTACTTCCTTCTATCAATTAATATTAGACACTCGAATTTCTTTCATTCAATTAGGAATTCCTGGATTTATTCATCTTAATCTTCGGATTTATTTCTCTAGATTCTTAATTCTTCTTCTTCTTTCCTTCCCCACTCAAACAACCCTAACAATGCACTTGTTCTATAAGATGGAAATGGATATTTTTAAAGGTTGAGGTGGCAGGAGGCACTTGATTGAAAAAACACCGGATAAATCTAACCGATTGACAAATTGGTTAGATTTCACCACAAGCATGCCACACACTATTGTGATTCATTTGAAAAAATTATTCACTGAAACAAATTATATTTTTATACGGACCAATTCTAAAACAACCTCCACATAAATATGGAGATCTTTGATGGAACATATGGATATTACACTAGTACTCGAAAAAGAGGCGTGCCCATATATTTCTCTCTTGTTGATAGTTTGATGGTGCACCAATCTGTGAAATAAAAAACATAGGATGTGATCAGAAAAAAGTGATGCTGAAGGCATGTGTTGGTAGTAAATTTGACTTATATGTAATCTAACTAGTGGTATCACCACATCTTGAGGTGTTAGCTCATTAGTAAAAGATTAGCCTCGTAATTTTAAGATATCAAAACTCAAATTCTTTCGGAAATAGTTGTAAAATAATTATTAATGTCAATTTGATTAATAAAAATTTCCCCCTTCTCCAATTATTTTTTAAATAAAGCTAGTTGAATCACCAGTTTTTATATATATTTATATAATTGTAATATATATTTCAATGGTTAGAGATACTACCAAATTAAGACTAGGTGCTGGTGCCGGTGTTGTGTCGCGTCTTCCATAGTATCACTTGGTGGTGTTGAGGGACTCTTGCAAATAACAATTGGTGCTAGAACTCGTGCTTGATGTCTCATGTGCTTTGTGTTTGTGTCTTCTTTTCTTGTGTCTGGGGGGCTCAGTTATAACTTGAAAAGAAAGTTGCAATCGGTGGTTGACATTACAGTCCACAACAGCTCATAGGTGATTGAAAATGACTCAAGAATACAATTATTGTATTATTCATCAAGTTTGACAATTTTATTCAGATGCTCACTTAAACACGAGGAAAAATGACGTGAACATGCTCTCTTATAAACAAAACATTACGTGGAAAATGTCGTGTATCTTATTGAGTAGCTTGGAAGGATGGTGATGAGTAGCAGGAAGGCTAGAGGGTTCCTTTGGTGGCTCTTCTTTCTTCTTCCTTCTTCTCAGCTGAAAGAACTCCTGCATTACATCTGCGCACTCTGTTGCCAATACTCCTCTTCTTATTTTTATTTTCGGGTGGAATGGGTGAACTGGAGCAGGAGGTATATCTCTTGCCTCTGAGACATTTTCTCCTCCATCAGGGAAAAGCCTGGAAAACAATTTTGGTCATTAGCATAAATATGATCATATTGTTTATTTCCAACACAAGACTGAATTCCAGTTGAACTCGTTAAGGCTGAAAATTTGAATTTTCACATACATTAATTTAATTATAATATGTTGACAATGTTGTTGTACCACATACAACATATGATTCGTCGTCGACACCATGTTTATTGTGTGTAACAGAGTATTAATGAAATTTTTCTGATCAATAAATATGGGATTGAGAACTTTTTTTAAATGTCTATATTGCAGTTGAATATACTTTCTTCGTCTTACAATGAGTGCCACGCTAAAAAAAATTGTCTCAAAATGAATATCATTCACAATTTTGAACACAACTTTAATTTTTTTTTTCTTCTATACTACCCTTCAATATTTACTATAGACACAACTTCTAAAACATTTTTATATATTGCATTGATAATAGTGAAAACTCCGTCAATGAGATGGGTAGTTTGATAAAATGACTTCTATTTTTTTTCTAATTATTGCAACTTCTAATATGTGTGCAAAAACCTTAAACGATACTAATTGTGATACAAAGGGAGTTCATTTTTAGCAAAGAATTGAGTTGCATAGGGATCACAATAAAGTAAGATATCCCAACCAACGGAGTCTAGCTTAGATGGTTGGCGTGCAACGTGTGTGAGTGTTGTAAACCCTGGAGTTCTGAGTTCAATTCAAAATCATAAAAAAAAAAGAGCCATATATCCCATCATATTGTAGTTGAATATGGACTGCTATTCCATATTGCAATATATTCCAACTTCATTATATTTCATATTGTAGTTGAATATACTCCCTCGATCTCACAATGAGTGTCACTTTACATAAAAAAATTGTCTCAAAATGAATGTTGTTCACAATTTTCAATGCAACTTTAATTATTATTTTTCTTATACTATCCTTCAATGAATACTATATATACAACTTCCAAAACATTATTATACTTTACATTGATAATAGTGAAAACTCCATTGATAGTTAAGATGGACAGTTTGGTAAAATGACTTCTCTCTTTCTTCTAATTATTGCATTTCTTAATATGTGTGCAAAAACTTTAAACGACACTCATTGTGATATAGAGGGAGTACATTTTTAGCAAAGAATTGGGTTGCAGAGGCATCACAATAAAGCAAGATATCCCAACCATCGAGGTCTAGCATAGATGGTTAGTGTGTGTGAGTTTGTAAACCCTGTAGTTCTGAATTCAATTCAAAAAAAAAAAAAGAGCAATATATCCCAACGTACTTTAGTTGAATGTGGACAGCTATTTTTAATTGAATTGTGTGTTTTTGGGTACTCATGTCCTTTACTTATTATAATAATAAACCACTAAATAGTAACATATTTGTGCTCATTCCCTCTTTTTCAAGAGAGTTTCTTTAAGGCATGACCAAGTTAACCAGAGATAGCAAAGGGAAAATAATGGTACCTCGAATGAACAAATCTTAAAGAATCTATGCCATTATGAACGATACAATGCATACCTGATCCAGCTACCATCCGCTCCAAGAAGCTTATTGGGAGCTCCCCACACAATAGTATCTACTCTTGCCTGAAGAATGGCACCAGCACACATTGGACAGGGCTCAAGTGTTACATAAAGTGTAGTTTCCTGACAAGGTGAAATTTTTGTCGTTGAGCAAATAAGCAATCACACTAATTTATCAAGCTATATCAAATACTAGAAGTAATAGACATCAACCATTTTTCAAGACGGATCACATTACTATGCGGTCCTTTAGGCAATATTTGGTAAGAGAGAATTATTTTACCAAATATTGCTCTAGATGATTTAAACATAACTGCTGCAGTTATTGTGAAATTCATTATTTGCTTTAGGAATAAAGCCACAATTTAATCTATGAAGTATCACTCTCTCCAACTTAGTTATGGCTTAGGGCAAGGTAACTGGAATTGAGTCGTAAATTGTAATGCTTCATAAAGCAATTCAAACAGAATCATCCCTGGTTTCTTAACATACTGAGTACTCAATTTTTATATCTCTACAAGTAAATAAAGATGAATAATGTTAGGGTGCAAATTATTGTGAAATTCAATCTTTGATTTTACAGAGGCATTTAATTTGAGATTGTTACAAGAGACTTTTCAAACATTATTTATTAAAATTGGTAAAAATAGCAATACTTTATAAGACAATCTAATTTTATAATAAACTCCCAATTAAGTCTCTGAAGTATCAATCTCTCTCCAACTTAGTCACTAATAAAGTACAGAAAAACAATAAGTAGTCTTTAAAGTATGGAATCCGTCACTTTAGTCTCTGATGTTAAGATGTTAGAGGCAGTGGAACACATTTTCATATATACTTTAGATTGATGGATTTCATATGTTTTAAGGACTACTTATTATTTTTGTATACTTTAGAGATTAAGTTGGAGATAAAGTGATACTTCAGAGACTAAATTGGCAGTTTATTCTTATTTTTTTCTTCTCTTCAAGTTCAATGTTTGGCTAAGTTCTCTTAACAGGGTTGCTGTTTCAGATTCGCATAGCGATTGAGCTGCCGTCGTGGGTTGTTTTCTTAGGGTCAGATTTAGTTTTGCTGGTTCACTGCAAAATTGTTTTTGTTTTGTGTGGAAAGGATATTTTATCCTATCTCCGTATTTCTCTTCGTTCTAAATGGATCTCTTTAATAAAAAAAATTGCCACAGACTATCATAAAGTGATCACATCCTAATGGCACCATTGCAAGTATGCAAATGGAGTTTGTTTTTGAATCTTGGACACCACATCAAGAAAGCTGTATCGCACCAGCTATTGTTAAGTAAACTGAGAACGGTCAATAGTTAAATTGGTGATGATGAAGGATCAAGGACTTTGCATATCTAGATAGTAAGGGACTAGTGACTGCAGTCCAAAACTTTCCAGTTGACTAGTGTAGTTTTAATTTTTTAATAGATATTTCATCTAAATACAGGCTTGAAATCTGGTAGCATACAGGGAAATTTATAATAATATACTTTTTCGGGTTAGTGTAAAATTAAAAAAATAAAACATTAAGGCTTTCATATAATGAATTAAAAGGTCGAGTTATTGGCAAAGTCAGTATTGAAATTAGAGAGTAGTGTTATCAAAGGCGGAAGGCCAAAAATCTACCATTTTAAGCCCGCCATTTCCACTATAAAACACCATAGTGCCGCCATCCTTCACAATTTGGCCATGGTGGGTGTGAAAAATTCCACTGTCCCAATCCGCCATGGCATCGCCTTGGTTGCTATTTGACAACACTGCTAGAGAGCTTTTGCTACACAATCTTTGCAACACACTTTATCTTTTCATAAAATTAATGTAAGTCTCACTAAAATAGAAATGAGTCCCACGATACAAGTGGAACAACATGGTTTAATAGATCCGACAATAATTTCACCTAATAATAAATAATGTAATAGAGACAGTATTGCTACACTTTTTATAGAAACTAAGTTAAAGAGAAAAGCGGGTAGTGTAAGGAAAATGGGTTTGAGTTTGGTCAAATAGGTAAATGGCCTATTGTTGTTAAGCCACAAAAGAAGGCAGAAATTTGGGGGGCCTTTAGACACTGAACATGATCCACAAAAGTTGAATGTAGAGAGAACAGAGAGTTCCAATAGTACGTGTCCTAAAGAAAGACAAACTTTCTAACCATACTATGAGTAGACCGATGTCAAACTGCGCAACAAAATCTGCAACTTGTAAATTTTAACTACTATTAAACTGTTTCAATAAGAACTACCAAATGCTCAATTGAAACTATCACCATATAAAACTCGAAAAAATTTAAGAAACCAGACAAGATTATCATGCCTATCGGATGGCCAACACAGAACAGCCTTTTCCATAAAACTGGGTGGCTGCTACGCAGAGCAACATCACTATTGTGGCCTTATAAACTATTCAGTATCCCATTGCCTACATCACAAATGCTCCCAACACCACTCTACTTGGCATTTTGGTTCATGTTTGGTTTTGCAGTTGAAAAACTGCAAATCTAAGTTTGGACTCAAAGTAACTCTGGAGCTCCTTTGAGGAAAAGATGCATCAGTAACTATAAACCAAACATGCAATCAGAGATATTCCTATTTACTTATCCTTCAAGTCTATCAAGCATTTTGCTGCCTTCGTCAGGTTGAGGTGAAAATTATTCAGGATTTTGTACATAATAAGTCTGCTACTATGTTGTCTATAGCACAAAAGTTGTGGAATATTGTCATTGGTTAGTTACTTAATGAGTTCAAAAATAATATAAGAGAAACACTTTTGAATATTAAACTTTGTCTATAACATCAAAATACACTTTTGAATTTAAAACCAGGAAAACTTACAGATAGCCTCCATGAGTGGAGAAGTTTTGAAGCTTCTCGTATACAGATCATCTCTGCATGGGCTGTGGAGTCCCGCAACTCTTCTACTCTGAAACAGATATTTTGATAATATAAATTAAAAATTGAAGGTAATTAGAAAGAATGAACTAATGCAATAATATTGACCCTTACAAGTTGCATCCTCTTGCAATAATTTTTCCATGCTGCACAAGAACAGCACCAACAGGGACCTCCCAAATATCAGCAGCGTTCCTGGCTTCCAAAAGTGCTTCATTCATGAACATTTCATCAACTCTTCGCTGCTCAAATTCAACTTTATAGGCTTCTTCCCAGTCATCAAACCTATCTCTCGAAACCTGCTTGTTCCGCTGAAATTTCCTTTGTTTCAACTCTCCATCCTTTATCTCTGAGCCAGACATTTCAGACTTCACTTGAGCAATGGGTTCTTTTACTGGAACCACTGGTTCAGTTCTGGACATATCAGATCCACCAATATTTACCATTTCTCCTGCAATAGGTTTCCCTCTGACAGATAATGGAATTGGCGACTCCATTTTTTTTAAGCCAGAAGTAGTGACTTTCAAATCTTTTGCATTTCCCGTCTGACTAGAAAATTCCTCTCCAGCAGCATATGTGGCGCCTATTGATGTTGATCCACTTTCCAATTTATTTGGAGAAGATGATCCAACTTCAATAAGTTTTCCTTTGTCCTTCAACATTTTAGTGTCAGACACCTCTCCCTCACTTTGTGTATAACGAGTATATGAGGTGCCTGTTGATGTTGATCCACTTTCCAATCTATTTGGAGAAGATGATCCAAATTCAATAAGTTTTCCTTTGTCCTTCAACATTTTAGTGTCAGACACCTCTCCCTCACTTTGGGTATAACGAGTGCCTGGTTTTGATTTATCAGAAGTCGTGGCTTGTGGTAACACACTTGAATCTTTCATTACATTACTTTTTCCAATTTCCTCATGCTCCTGCCCAGAAAACCATGGCTCACTGTCAGATTTGTTTGGTGAGTTTCTCTCACCTGATCTCCCAGCTGAAGTGGAGGAACTGGCACGTGGTGAATTCCAACGTAGTCGAACAATATCAGCCATCATACTCCATAGGGACCTTCCTGTTCTATTGACAATTGGTTTAGCAGTTTCATTGTTGATCTCTGGTTTTTCAGCTAATTGATCAAGCCCAACAGATGGTTCTTTTACATCCCACAGTTTGTCCGAAATTTCATTGGCACCAGGAAACCCAGTGGAATGGCTAGAATCATGATTCTTTGACTTAGAGTCATTTTGAGTGCCTTGTTGCTTTGAACTGTAGATCCGATTGTCCTCAACATCAAAGGCCAACTTTGTTCGGGAAACTTCTATCTCTTGTCTTTCTGAAGTTGTGACTTCATGCCTGACCCTCTCCACGAACTCATCAACAAACTGTTTTGATGATTCCTCTAAACGATTAGCTGAACCAAGCACATCTTCTGGAGTCACGTTAATAGAAGGGTCGCTATACGACTTATCACTACCATATTGGGAATGTGGTCCTGAAAGCATAGCGGGGCTTCTTCCTGAATTGTCATACAAAGCAGAAGAGCCACTTTCTGAAGTTTCAAGGTACATATTAGGGCTTTCAAACCCAGCAGCGTGTTCAACACGAGCTGAAGCTCTAACCATTTGGGAAGAAGAAGGGATTGACATTATTTCAGAACTCTTTTTACCACCTTCTGCTAATATAACCCGTTTTCCAGCTTCGGAATCTGAATTTAATGATCCCTGGAAGCTAGATTTTCCTCTTGAGGGAGTTTCATCAGAAATTGATAGTTTCCTTGGTCTTTGGTGGTCAGTAGCAAATTCAAAAACCCTTTCTTCAGTTTGGGAAGAACTTTCTCTAGTTTTAACAGCTGATTCCAATTTACTTTGTGGGATAAATCTCATCTTCTCAGAAGTTATTTGAGAACTAGAAACTTGTTTTTCATCACTGGCCCAGCCTTCCGATAAAGTGCTGAGATTTTCATATCCTTTGTTATGTTGAACACTCTGAGTTCTCCTTCTATCAGTTTGGAGCCATGTATCCCTTGCATGTGAGCTTAAGTATGATATTTCTTCCTTGTTCTTTAAAATATGTGTATCTTCAACACTTCCATGAGCTTGTGATACTTCAGAAAATTGTTGGCATTTTCTTCTTCTGTCTTTATCATGTGTAATGATTTTCTCTCCTTTATGGTGTTGCAAATCCACTCCCTGGGCAGAATTCAATACTGAATTCTTTTTCTCTCCCATGTTCTTCATTCTAGTATCAGAGGTCCTTTCAGTGTCTTCAATTTTTAAATTTCCTATATAATTCTGAGGATTTCTCTCTATTACATCCTTTGTTGTGGTAGAAGTAGAACCAGTAATTTTTTTATTTTTATCGCTTGTTTCCTGTAAAAGTGTTTCTGATATCTCAAGTTTCCCTTCCTTGCTACTAAATGTCTTCTTTGATTGCAAACTTTTCTTTCCAGAGGTAGAAGTAGAACCAACAAACTTTTCATGTTTGTCACTTGTTTCCTTAAACAGTGTTTCTGACATTTCAAGGTTCCCTTCGCTGGCACTGAATTTCTTTCCTGATAATAAATTTGTCTCAGTTTCGTCACAACCAGACTCTTGTGTATATGCAGATTGATGCTTTCTTCTTTCGCCTATTTGAATAGATGCCCTATTTGTTTTCTTACCCAAATGCTCTACAAAAGATGAATTGTCTTCCTCGCTATGGACTTGCTTCTGTGAAACAGAAACTTTTCCATAACCAGATTCATGTATTGTAGATTGTCTTGGATTCATATCTTGGAGCCCTCTTGTGGATTCTGTTTCCTGAACGGTTCCCCCAGTCAGCCTTTTTTCAGACTTCTTTCTAATGTTCCAATCAATGTCCGCACCATCTACAATTCTTTCTTTATTTGAAACACCCTGCGCCTTTTTTTGGTCAACTCTGTGTTTATTGAATTCTTCATTTACTTTTTCTTCCATACAGTTTACTTCATCCTTCTCATATCCCAGTGAAAATTCTTCCAAACCCATCTTATGCTGCACTTCCAGGTCACTCTCAAAATCTCCTGACGAAGGCGTGTAATAAGATGAACAACTAGACATATCTCTTTGTTTCCTACAGTTTTCAGCTTTTGAAAAGGCTTCCCTTTGGGTGTCAGGTTTTTCACACTCTCTTCTCAAGTCTATCGAGGATGCTTCAGGTTTCTTCAAATTTCCTTTTTTCTTTGTTTTTATTTGCTCACTCAAATTCAAGTGTCTCTCTCTAATCACATTGTTTCTTTTCTTCTCGGCTTCCATTCTTTTGGATGAAGACACATCCTTCAATTTGATACCTGTAGCATCTTTATCTGCTTCCTCACTCAAAAAACTGAGAACTAGTTCAGAATCATCAGAATCAAATGAAGGGGAATTTTGTCTCCCTTTCTGTGAGGCTGAGCAAAAACATGTTTCCTTTGTTCTCCTTCTACTTCTATTACAAACACTGGTAGAACACTTAAGGTCATAACAACCTCTGGCAAGACCATAATGAACCCGAGAAAAGTACAGATCTTCGCCTCTAAAAATCAACCTCCTAGATGCTGACAATTGAAGGAGAGTGGACTGCCTCAACCCATATAGAAGACAAGGGTTTACGGGTACTCTGTAAGTGGAGAGAGCACAACAAGCACGGCATGACAAACAGTGTGGCGAGGTTGTGTCAAATCTTTCATAGCAGAGGTTTGAGTAACCATTGGAAGATAAAGGGAATGATTCTTTGCAGCTAACACCATATATGGTTGAGGAAAAACATGTGTTGTGCATAGTTGCATGTGTCTTCACACCAAGTGATGACAGAGCAGGCAGGCTTCTTCAATTACAACTGTTTTATGACAAGTACAGGAATCACGTCAAACGACACAGATTTTTCAAGTGAATCACAAACATCAGAATGGTGATATGCATCAGGATCTCAAGTATTGGGACGAGCATGAATATGTAATGTTACAAGGCTTTATTAAAAGGATTTAATTTGTAAACACCGTCAGTATAAAAGGTTTTTACACTGACAATCAATCATAACAAGCACATCATGAAAAACGTTTGACTTTTTCGATAACTATTAACTACTTCTAAAGTCACATATATGGGTGGTTATGATGTGCTAACAATTATGAAAATTAATTTCTTATTTAAATATGTGTTTACTCTTGGCACAAGTTGAGGTTATCCTAATCTTGTTTCGCTTTCACACCATTTCCATCATCCCCCAAACAAATCAACATTAACAGTGGTACAATAAAATTCTACCTATCATGCAATTTCACACCATTACCATCATGTTCTATATATTACTACTCTCCAAACAATTGTACAAGAATCATTAATCAGCAACTAGTTGAAAACCATGAATGAACAGTGACACACAGATATGGAACAGTGTCTCAATTGAAAATTCATACACTACATTACTAAAAAAAAGGAAAGGGGAGTCATTGATTTGCTTACAGTTGAAGAGAGAGAGAGTGCGAGATGGATGAGGGCGAGGAATTAGGTTTTGGAGATGAAAATGAGAATTCTAATGTCGGGGTTATGGAATTAGATTTTAGGTGTAAGTTGTAATTTGCGTGATGGGTCTCTGCAAGGAGTGGGTAGAGAGAGAGAGAGAGAGAGAGATGTGAGATTGGGAAAGTGCTGAGTCGTGAATGGTTAACAGTTCATTAGATTTGGCTTCTTCTTCCAAACACACATCACACAGCAATTGTTGCCATATGAGCACACAGAAACAACTTTTTTTTTTTTTACAAAAGAGACACATACTGTTTTTTAAACAAAAAGACACAGAAGCGGTTTATATGGATCGTTCGTGGATAAGTACTTAAAGTTATAACCAAATTAATTGTATTGAAACCTTAGACTTAATTGATATAAGTTTGATAAAAATAAAATCAAATGTGTCTCCTAAATTTCAACTCGTGAATCAGATACTCAACCATAATTTATGTGTAGTCCTTATTGCTGAAATCAATTACGATGGAATTCTTCACGTATTTCGATAAGAATCAAATTGTAAGAGTGTTATATGATACTTCATCTAGTCATTATTATAAATAAATAAATTATTTTTGGTAGAAAGTTAGATAAATGCAATTAAAAAGTTAAATTTATTAAATTGTTATTTTTTAACTTCAAATATTTAACTATCAATATTAAATAAATGTTGTATTTAGAATAATAACACTAAAATGAGTCAAAAACCATTATTATTTTTTTCATAACACTCACCAAAATTTAATAACTTGTTTATAATAGTGATCAATATTTAATACATTTTTTTTGCTATAATAGTGATTAAAGGTAATTTGTGATCTTGACTAAAAAAATCGGATGCTTGAATTTTAAAAATTTAGTTAATAAATTAAATATAATATTATATAATTCATACATATTTTAAATTGTAAATTTATAATTTAATCACGCTAAAAATTGCAAAACCAATAGATAGAAGGAAGAGATGTGGTGGTTTTAAAAAATTGGCTTATATGAACCAAAAGTCAATCTGTTTGAACTTTTAAAATTTTGTCACAAAATTCAAATCGAAGTGATGAATAATATTTTGATTTAGTTTTTTATTTTTTATAGTTCAGTGCAATAATACTATTAAATTTCAAAGATAATATTTTTAAAACACTAAATTCTTATACTATTAAAAAATACTTAAATACAATATTTTTTTTATAAGATAGAACTATAGATATAATGCAAAATTAAATATAATAATTTTATTTAAATGTTGAGAATTGATTTTAAATAAAGTAAAATTATATTGATTTAATAAACAACTCGATTGAACTTCTATTTTTTTATATATTATTTAAATGTGCAATCAGTACATGTGACATTTTTTTGATTTGGTTCAATTTAGATTTAAACATAAAAAAAAAATTAAAATCAACTTAATTGATCTCAATTAAATTTTTGTATATATTAGATCATTAGTTTAATTTTTATATCTTTTGACGAAACTTGTAACATATATAATTAAAATTTAAGTTAAAATAGTGTATATTTTATTAATTAACTTTTTTATATAATTTCTCTTATATACATTATTTTAAAAAAATATGTTAGAGACTTTGACATGGTCATAAGTATCTCTTGTCTCAACAAAGATCCACCGATGATTGCTAAAGCTTTTTATTTTTTTATTGATCATCCACTCTTCAACGACAAAGTATCTTTGTAGTGATCAATACATATTTGGAGTATTTTTAAGACTTTTATAATTGTGAAGGATATACATGAGGTGTTGTTGCTACGATACACAAGTCCATCCTTCATTACATCATAACGGTTTCAGTTTACCTAACTCTTCTGAAAGTATCAAAGTTGTTATAATATTTTTTTATTATGTCTGCAACCATGGATCTAATAGCATTTTCTACCTTATGCGTCAATTGTTGTAGACAGACAATTTTTGGGTATATTGAGAAGGTACCTCGACCTACTAGATGAAAGTCAAAGAGGATTGATGCCTCCTTTTACACAAGCAACACTCAATTCATAAAATTAAATTATAAACTCGTAAGATTTTACATAATACGAAGAAAAAAAATATATAAATAATATAAATAATATATTATTATTAAAACAATAATAATTTAATATTTTGTCTCCACGATGAAACATCAATAATTTTAAATAGATAACTATATCAAGAGAGAATCTTAAAAAACAACAAACTCATATCATCCTATAATAATTATGTTTTACAACGACATTAAAAACATAAGTTTATAATTTAAAACAAATATATATTACGTTAAGTTATAAACTAAATTATCAAATTTTACATCTTAAAGACAAATTATTGAAGAATTATAAATTCCATAAATTATTAGAAAAATTGAGAATTTGATAATCTTATTAATTAGTCTATATAAATAAGCTCGTAAGAATTTACTAAAAAGAAAACTTACATATGAGGTAACTTGTTTTGTAACCAAAAATCCTAAACTCATTGGAGTTTATCAACTTCAAACTGGTGATGTTCAAATAATTCCTTTGTGGCTTTGCAAAATAGGCCATTTGACCATTCCAAATGATTTTTGTCGTGTCGTAACTCTTTCGTAGTATTAAGTTTAATTTCAATTTTAGTTTATATATTTTTATTATTTTATAAAAATAATTTTTTTTATTTTAAAATCTAATAGATTATTTATTTTAATTTTTTTATTAAAAATAATACTGTGATATGATTTCAATAAAGTAGTATATAATACAATATGATAAAGTAACAATATGATATGATTAAAATAACTAACGGTAGTGAAATTTATTGATTTATGATTCTAAGTTCTATACCATTGTCCACAATATAAATTTTTTCTTTCTGATCAATGCATATTTATTGCAGATATAA
>JBBPBT010000151.1:11028298-11050786 GCA_037974875.1 Cicer bijugum | reverse complement strand
TTAATTACTGTATTCAAACTACTATTTTGTAAATAAAAGACATTGACAACATCAATTACATGAATAAATTTTTACTATCAAATAATAATAAAAAAAATCAAAAGATTTTAATCATTTATAAAATTTGATAAATATTTTTTTTTAAATTAATAGAAAAAATATATTATTACAGCATTTAATATAATCTGTTATCAAATGTTTTCAATTATGTTCTCTCAATCTCATAATAATTGGATTATTTTATAACTATTAAGAAAAATATATTAATAAAAAAGAGTATATTACTTTTATTCAATCATCATTATTAAATATTTATAAAAGATATTATATTATACACATATTATTAATTTAAAGATTAAAATTAAAAAAATGTATTAAAAATTTAAAAACTAAAAAGATCATTCATTTTTTTATTTTTTTTTACAAATGACTCAATTGCTGTGCAATGAATGAGTAATAAATACTAATGTTTATGAAAGTAAGCAAAATGCAACAACCACCTCGGAATTGAAAACCACGTTTCATTAAACTTCAGTGTTACTCTTTCCGCATGGTTGCCACCTCAGAACAGAAACCCAGAAAAAATAACCTCACTTTCAAATTCATTCACTGCCCCCACGACAAAACAACAAAACCAATCACGCATTCTTTTCTGTGCATTCCTTAGACTCCTAAATGCCTGACACGTGTTCTTACCATGTTTAATTTGATCATTTCAGCTATAAATAAAACCTCTTTGTTTTCTTTCATTTTGTTTGAGGCACCGACTTTGCTTACTAGGAATCTTAGTTTTGTTTGAGGATCATCCTTTGAATTCAATGGAACAAGGTTTTCTGTTACCCGACTTTACTTTACCATCCAACTGGAAGGATCATCCTCAAACTAAAGTAAGCTCTTTTTTTTTTTTTGTTCATTCACTCACTCAGTTTCTTCAGTTTATTGCAGTGTACTAAAGTAACCACTATCTTAACTAGTGATCGTGATCGTGATTGTGTTTGATGATACGTCGGGTTTGACAGTTGAAATTGTAATTTATATTTTGTTTGATGTTTCTTATTTGGTCTTGGAGCTTTTAAGTCTTCTATCAGTTTCTCTGGTTTGAATGCTTTAAACTTTGAAATTATGATTGCAGTGTTACACAAATTTGGACACTGGGGATGTATTATGTTATAGAGATGACATGCTTTGCTTTGTCGATGCCCCTCCCAATCCATCTCCGTTAAATGATGTTAGTTTTCAGTTCTTTCTCTCAATTGATACACGAAGTAGTCCAAACTTAATACAAAAGGAATGAATGCTGTAGGTTATTACATTTCTGAAATTTTGAAACTATGTAATTTGTGGTTTTAGGGTCAAACCAATATGGAAATTGGGGATAAACCATCTGCAACTGACGCCCTCTCTGATTTTTCTGAGAAAACAACTCTAGCGATGAAAGCTGCTATTCAAAAAGTTTGTTTTTATTAATTTATTTCTTTCTGTCTATTCATTTTGTAAGTTATTGCATTTCTGAAAATTTGAAAATATGTCATTTGTGATTCTAGTGGAAAACTAAAATCAAAATGGAGGATCAATCTTTTGCAACTGAGGATTCATCAGATTCCTCTATGAAAACTACTGCTGGAATGGAAATCACTTCCACAAAGGTGAGTTTTTAATTATTTTTTCTGCTCATTCTTTTTGTTTACCAGAATGATATATTTTTTGTAACCTACCTCTCTTGGTAATTGCTTTTCAAGTTGCATGGCTTTGAATTTATGCAACATGTCAAACTTTGTATAGTCATGGCTTAGCATTTGTTTCTTTCTTCTTCAATATTGAACTCCCCTTAAATAGAAGGTTAATAAGAAATTTATATTGCTTTTTAGCCTCTGCCTTTAAATGGGGATGTATTTTCACTTGTAGAGTAGATTTATGTATGAAAAATCATATCCATTAATTATGATTGATAGTTTTTCCTTTGGTGAAACAAAATGGTCAATCGATATTTGATATAGAAATGCTAGCAACATACCATTTATCACTTTCTTTTGAATTCACTCTCGCTCATCGGTTGATATTTTTGTGGTCTTATCAAATTTAAGTGGAGGCTACATGGTATGGGGCGACCCTGGTTCCAAATTAGTGGATTTCACTTGAATTTCAACCAGTATGAGAGTGTGAGTTTGAGAGAGAGAGAGTGTGAAGGTAGAACTATTGGAAAGAAAATGATACATTATCAGAAAAAGATCAGATGGAAACAAAAAATCTAATCAACTTTGTATCTTTGAATACTGTTATGTGTTTGTTAAAGATCTCATGCTTCATGCATCATGTAATTGTCGATTTGTATTATTTATTTATTTATCAATTCTCTCAACTTCTTTTTGGCGGAAAAGAGACTTTGATGATCCTTTCTAAGAAAACTTGGATTTGATCTCTGAGTAGAGCTGGAACATGCAGTAAGTTATTACATATCTAAAAAGTTGAAACTATAATTTGTGGTTGTAGGGGAAAACTAAAATGGAAATAGGGGAGAATTTGTCTGCATCTGAGGAGTCATCCATGGAAACAACTCTAGCAATGAACACTGCTTCCAAAAAAGTGTGTTTCTATTTCTTTCTTTCTGTTTATTCATTTTATTTTACCAGGATGTTGTGTTTCCCATATCAAATCTTGTATAGTCATGGTTTAACATTTCTTTCTTTCTTCAATAATGAAACCCCCTATATATAGAAGGTTAATAAGAAACGTATACATTATTTTTTAGCCTCTGGCTTCAAATAGGAAGTCTTAAAAGGGGATATATTTTCATTTGTAGAGTAAATGCATGAAAAATTATATCCAATCTGATCGTGGAAATAGATTTTGTAGTTTTTTCTTAAGTGAAACAAAATGATCAATCTATACTTGATAGAGAAATACTTGAAACACACTATCTATCACCCTCTTTTGAATTATTGGTTGATATTTATGTACGTCCTATCAAATTTAAGTGCGGCGCAAGTACATGATTTGGTGGGACCTGTTTCCAAAATATCGGATTTCACTTGAACTTCAACCAACAAAAGGGTGCATATTCAACAGAGTGCTAGAGAGCTTCTTGTTATTTGTCAAGACTCCTCTACTTGATATTGAACATATTAATCTTTGAAGTACTTCTTATAAAGAATGCAACCCAGCATATATCTGCTGAAAACTCTAGTATTTATTGGCTATCAAATTTTTCTTAAAATATTTATTTGAATCATCAATGGCAACACAACATGCCAAATAAAGCTTGCAGTAAGTTATTACATTTATAAGAATACATGCCAAATAAAGACTTGGATTTGATCTTTGAGGATATCTGGAACATGCAGTAAGTTATCACATTTATGAAATGTTAGGGTAAAGCTAAAATGGAAATGGAGGATGAATCATCTGCAAGTGAGGATTCATCTGATACTTATGAGGAAGAACCACATGCAATGGAAACTTGTCCCGAAAAAGTGAGTTACATATAATGGAAAAGATTTTGTAGCTTTTTCAGTGACAGGAAATAATTAGCTTACAAAGAATTTGACATTTTACATACTGTCACATGCATAGTATAACATCTTATTCTCAATTTGTAGGTTGAAGATCCTATAGTAAGGAAAAGGCGTTGTGGAGCCTGCGGTGGACTAGGACATAACCGAAGAACCTGCTCCTGAGCAATGTGAAACCTCAATGTTCTGATTCTGATTAGTTTGTGAGAACAATGTCTATGTTCCATTTGTTTTAAGTACATGAGAATATGATGACATTCAGATTGAAGCATGGTTTATGGTGATTTCTTTTTGTATGCATATAGCCGTGCAACATATTTGCGGCATCATTTAGTTTTAAATGATGCTAGTAGTTCCTTTCTCATACAAATTTACTTTCTTCCTGGCTTGCTTCTTATTAACAAAATTGATTATTGTAGATGGTTTTTTTTCGTAGGTTATTTGTTAGAACTACAATAAGCCCTTGCTGAGTTTAGTTGCCATGCACTCAGGGGAATGGAGGGGAAATAATTTAATAACATATTTAGTAACATTTTCTATTTTTGAAAATATAATAATTTTTCTCCTTATAATAATAATGGTTGTTTATGATATAATTTATTGATTTTAGTCTCTAATATATCAATTATACAAAAACTAAAATAAAAAGTTTATAGATTTTTTCCAAACAATGTTTTCACATATTTCTTTAACTAATAAAAGAAATTTATTACCGTAAAAAACTTAAAACGATGATTTCACCCAAACAATTGAATAAATAGAATCAACTTCAGTGGGTAATTTATATTGATGTTTTTCTTTTTAATTATAAATGAGGTTTCATATTACTGATGATTTGATGAATACCCATATGGTTCAATTTATGATCTTGTTTCTCGTTCACTATGCTTTGACACATGGTGGATCTCTTGAGTAGTTTAGCATTTATTGATTCCATACTTACTATCAAACTTATTTATTAGTTTTTGTGTTAATTGTTGTTTAATATTTGGCAGGTATGTGTATTTGACTCGTTTATCACTTTTAGTTACAACGATTTATTCATTATGTTGGACAACTTACACAATAGTAGTTTTTAAATATAAATAATTTGGCCACTCTATATATTTTTACATAATAGTAGTTTTTACATCAAGGAAAATATCGATCTTAATATTGCTATTGTTGTAGGTGTGCTATGTAGGTTGTTTCAGATGCGCTAGCATCATCACTACAAAAATTTGGCCAATCCCATACGATTGATTGCAAGAGACTATCTGACTTCAATTTTAGCAACAACATATTAAATTTATTACTATTATGCAAAATATTCTCAATGAAAAGAAAATCAATTTATTATTATTCATTATGAGAAACAAGTGTTTTATGTGAATCTCTCATTGGGAAGAAAGTCAAATTCCATGTATTTGACAACGAAACCAAAATAACCTTATAGGTATAAGCTATTACATACTCCATTTCTGGAATCATCAACCATATATCATCCTATTGCTTCCCCAAGTTAGTTATTAGCAACGATCCCTTATTTTCTGAACTCGTCCCTTTAATAATGAGGAATACAAATCTATGTGTGTAATTTCCTTGTTCAATTGTTGACAGACTAATGACCACGTCTCTTTAGTCCAACCAACAGTGAAATAGTTCGAAAATCACAATTTTCGTTTGTCTTAACATTAACTACATCCTCAATGGATTGATGAATAAATGGAGGAAATTGATTAAAAAAATTGTATAGATTGTTTCTTTCATGATTGTTGATATGGTTGTTTTTCTGGCTTTTTGAGATGATTGTTTGTCTGACTTTTGAGATGATTGATTTGTCGAATCTTGAGTCATGTCAACGCGCTCAAAATATGAAGGGTCGCGATAGACATCATATTCCTTCAACTTCTTTCTTTTCTTAACTCCACATTTGATTTTAATTTTATCAGGTGACAAACACATAGAAGTTGTATATGAAAATGCAAGTTCATATACCTTACTCATCAATGTCCTTTTCCCAATAACATCTAGTGATTGCAACTGTTTCCACAATGCATCCATCCCAATTAACATGTCCAACTCGGGTCCGAGCTTTTCTTCAAGATTAGCCTTTATGGATAGTTTCCTCCAATGAATATGAATTGTGTCTAATGGGATGTGAATGCGTTTAATCTTAAAATGTGATAAGTCACAAGCACTAGGTAATCCATGTGTTGTTCTTAATTCACAATCACATGCCGTTTTGTCAATGCCGACCAATTTAACTCTCAAATATTCTTTAAGAATGTGTTGTATAGCTACCCTGGATACAAACTCGAGCAATCTCCTCAAAAATTGAATTATTGTGCCTGTGCGACACACTATTGATGCTTTTCTAAAACAACGCTCTAACATTATTTAATTGTGACTTCAACATATTCACAACGTTCCAACTCCAACACAAGTTTCCTTTACTATCTTGCAACATATTTTTTTATCATCCAATGAGTTGATCCAAACCTATACACAAATAAAAAACACCTAAAATTAAAAGAAAAAAAAAGGTAAACAACTAATATAAAAAATTAAATTAAAAACTTTGCAGTTTATTACTTATTGGTTGTTGTGTTTCTTAAATCCATAACACAATTTGTCTAAGTCACAACAAAGATAATAATACAAACATATACTAGCTTAAAGTATTGCAAATATCACTAGTAATCCATCATACTTAAATAAAAAACAATCTTATTCCACATATATGTTACCAAACTCTTGTCTTTCCTTCAACGCATATTGCTTTCATTTGCCTCCAACATGTTTGTTAACAAGAAAGCGACTTAACAAATTCATCAATGATGGAAATACTACCTCAAGCGCATTCATCGTGGCAAGGTCTTCATCAATCAACATCACTTTTGAAATTAAGCTCTCTTTCAAGAATAAAGTGTTTTACTTCTCTAACGCTCAACAAAAGTTATTTTGCTTCTCATATTCCAAATAAATAAATAGTACATAATATGTTAACTCTTAACTCTGTTGAGGTTACACCTACTACTTCAAACAATGGTATCATGTATTTGTTAATTTTGTATATATTGTCCATGATCAGTACATTAGAGAACCATTTCAACAACTTGATCAAATCAAGATGAGTCCTAAAAATGTCTTTGACAATATTGAGTCTTCATGTCTTCTGTATTAGCAAACATATTTCTCATTTTTTATTAACTTCTATAATTGTTGCATATCAACTCTAGAATCTTTTAAATTAGATTGATATACAATTCTTTACTTATAAATTTAGGTGACACGTGTGAAATTGTCCTTATTTCAGTCTTACTTATATTCTACATTTTTTTTTTAATTTTATCCATGTCATTCGGATATACACTCACAACAAAATTTTTTTAATCCAATTCACTCCCATAAATTAAAAAAAAAATTGTATACAAATTTTTTTCAAAATTTCCAATTTATAAATAACATATAGAAATTTCAGTATTGAAAAAATATGATACATATATTCATACTAGAAATTTCAAATACAAATGTTCTGATATGCTCTTATATATAGGGAAACAAAGAACGGATTTTCTACCTCGAAAATTTTTAAAATAAATTTTTTAATTTTAAATAAATATCGGAAATTTTTAAAAAAATAATTCGATTCACATTAAAAAAACACATGAAAAATTTATAAAAAAAGTGACGAGTTTGAGTTAAATTGTGCGGGGGTGAAAATCCAATTGTCTATCATGTGTTGGTATTGCATGAAAATTATATATGGTTTTTTAAGAGCTAAACGTAAAAAACAAATAAATGAGTTGTTTCTGGCACATTAAATTCTATTTAATAAATCTAATTTAATGAACCTGAGTTCACAGTGGAGATCTTCTTAGAAAGTTTTTATGGCTGTTTATTTCCCTTTTTGTTATCAACCGTAGAATTTGTACTAGAACCGATTACGTAGGTCATAGATTCACCTATATATTCTAGACTCAAACACAGAAAAATAGATTATTACTTGATGGGTTGGAATATCATTTTTTGAGATTCTAAATGCTGAAATTAAGAAACTTCGTCGAGAACTCTTCAACTTTAAATTAGTCATCCGCCATATAACAAAATGTGTTCTTTTAAAATCGTTACAAAAAAAGAGTATGTCCATCAATACACAAAACCATTGTCCATTAACATGTGGCACTTCATCAAAACCCCGAGGCAGGTGCAATGGATGTATATCTTGAAATCTTGGTTTAGACATGTTGAAAGTAAGTCCCTCTTCTGTTATTTATTTACTTTTTTTTATAGATAAAGTGAAATATTTTATATGATGGGATAGGCTAATTGTATAGTTGAATGTTGCTAATGGTTTGACAATTTGTGTTGGATGATTTTTTTTTTTGTTTCTATGAATTTCATTTACTTAGAAACTTTGTTTTTTGTTAAAGAGTGTAATTGTAATACATCTCTTTTGTTACTTAAGGGAGAATTCATTTGCACTTGCAGTTCTCTCTTGTTGACAGGATCGCATGCTTATTACTTATTGCTTTGTTCTTGTTTATGCAATTGTGTTTAGTTTGAGCAATAAGTTTACCACAGTAATAGGTATGTTGTCTAAGTTATCTATTGCACTTATGTCTTTTGAGTGTTCATTGTTATGTCAATTGTTTTGCACTGCTTTAGGATCATATATCACGAAATTTCCATGTTTACTTTTAATCTGTCTTTATGTTTTCGTTTCATGACATTCATTTTGTCTCTTTTATTATCTTCAGGTCTTGCCTGTGGAATAAATTATCCAGAAATACTTCTGAGGACTTTTGTGATGGAGTTCAGGTCAAACTCGAAGCCAATCTATACTTGAGGGCGAAACCTGGGGATGTAAGATCAGGAGGTAGGCTTGGGTTTCGTGTATTGATAGTGCATTATCGTTGTTGATGTGTATAATAATTGTATTCATCAAATGCTAAATTATAACACTCTCCATGAAAGATTATGATCTATTAAGATGTGTTTCTTTGTAAAAATTAATTATTGTAGTTAATGAATTCCTATCAGTTTGCATTTTACTTTTGATTTGTTGACACATTCAAACTGCTCCCAAGATCTGGGTTTTGGAACAAAGATCGATGTTCAATAGTGAACGAGAAAATTAGATGTTGGGGATATTACACAGCATTGAACCTGAAAGGAATCTGCATTAGCAGCGATGTCTCCCATCTAGTAGTATATAATATTTTGAGTGTAAAGTTAAATAGAGTTCCTCACTATACTAAAATTAGCAATTTAGCATTGCTTTATAGGATTTGTGTGTAATCTGAAGCATAACCTCCAAATAAGACACTTACATAGGCATTAGGTTGTTGATCAAATTATCCGAGATCTCAAAGCCACACTAGAGAGAGGATTGTAACTCCGATAGGGCAAATGTTTGACCATGGTAGCGGATACTCATGTTAGATATGCAGGTTCAATGATTGGTAGACGGTTAACTTCATATTATTATGTATCTCTTAGTGGAAATCTCATCATATGGACAAACAAGAAACTAAATATAGTTGTCTTATTAGGTGCTGAGCTGAATTTCAAGCTATGGCACAAACAATAATACGTGAAATTTATTTGAAGGATAAGTTTGAAGCTCCCGTGAAATTGATTTGTGACAACAAAATATACATCAACATTGCTCGCAATCTAGTTCAATATGAAATAGGCTGATGTTTCTTTATAGAGCTAAAACCAACTGATAAAAACTTGAAACTAGGAATTGCATTGCAGCCACTACAAACTCCTAATATATTGTTCTCATGCAAAAACATGTAGCCAACTACAATAAATCCACTTAAATCTACATATTCTCCTATAAACCAGGTAAAATATTTCTAGAAGTTTTTTTGTAGTATTAATATATATACAATTTTGATTTTTATGGAAGTGGTAACTAGTATTATACTAATAGAGAGAGTTGTAGGTGCAGCAGGTTGCAACAATGGATGAGATGCAGATGAGGAATGCAGGAAGTAAGGTGGTATTTAGTAGTTTACTTTCACTAAAATACCCTGAAATTGTTATTGTAATATCAGCAATTACTCGAGCGAGAGTTCCGGCTTCTGTTGACAGTAATCCTCCATTGAAGGTTCCACGAGAAAGCCTCGACGACATCATTTTTGATAGAAGTGAAAGGTTAACTCCTGGATTTATCACGCAAACATAAAATATGAAGCAAACTTCTGCTTTAGATTTCAGAAAAATGAGAAACAATTTCAATACAGATCAAACTTAAGTGCTGTTTCTGTAGTTCATTGATTATAATATGCCACCTTTGTTAAAATTTTCAGTTAAATTTAAAAATAGTTATGTTTATACTATTAGAAAGTATGACTTGAAAACATTAAAAAGAGAAAATAAAGAATTGAATCTAAGTTTTGTCATTAAAGTGTCTTAGGGTCTGCGATAAGAAAAATTAATTTTGAAGGAATTGTTTCTGGCTAAAAGTGAGTTGAAAGGGAATTAGTTAATAAATTCAAGGTTAAAACTCAATTCTTGAGGCAAAAGCTTTAATTTCTAACTTAAGTTAAAATCAATTTTTGAGGCAAAATCAATTCTGCTCAAAACCAATTGAACATGTCAAAATCAATTCTAAACTTCTAGAATCAATTTTGACTTCTCCAAAAGTGGAACCAAACACACACTTAAATATCACAGCAGTTAACTTAGTTCAAGTTAACTGTTAAAACTATCCTCTTGTTTCCTTGTTCTTATATCCTCAATAAGTAAGAAAGAACCAACCTGTAACAATTAAATGCACTCTGTTTTCTGCAATCATTAGTACTTAATTATTCTTCAAGTGGATTTGGTTAATTAAAATATAAGCCTTGTTGCATGGTGATGCAAAGTTGTCATCATTCCCTCTATCCATGGCTGTTTTTGTTAATTACAGTATAAGTTTAGGATATTATGAGAATAAATTACCTTCAAGAACTTCAGCAGACACAAAAGTGATAAGGGCTGATCCAACATATTGAATTACTGAGTAGGGGATTAATATTTGGAAGCTTAAGAGTAGTCCAATGCAAACAATGATTTCGGATGTCAATAGAACTTGCCTGCAAGTACATGAAAAACCATCAAGGAAAGATCTAAAATGTGATAAAATAAAAAGGTCATTCAGATTCATCACATTGATATATGGCACAAATTCCGGTATAATTTGTACATCAACTCACGTGAGCCGATGCACAAATAAAATGAGTTTGTATACTCTATAATAAAATAGGCTCATTCACTCAGTAATAAGAAACACCGAGTATTACAAATTTAATTAAATTTTTATCTAGGTATACCTTTCTTCAAACATGTTGCTGATGTAGTTTCCAACAACAATATTCACAGGAAGGACAGTAAGACCAAGGCATGCAAGGAAAATTGCTACTTTGCTGGTTGACCAAACAAAATAGTATTCTGTTACGAGGCTAGATTCAGCGAGCACGATCTCCATTGCATATTTGAGCATAAAATAGACAAATAATTGAACCTAACAAGAATATTGATAGTTAGTGCAGAAGATTGAATAACACTTGATATACCATTATAATTGAGATGACAACAACTTCATATTTTTCATAATGAACCAGGTTCAGAAGGCAAGAAGATTATGTAGAAAAGATTTCAAAATAAAGGCATGAAATTATATAATAACAGGTTCCTTACCTTTACTGATGGAGTAAGCAACTTATATGCCAGCACAATAGAAGTAACAGGTTTGTGAGCTTCACTTCTATCAGAAACTTCTAGAGCATCGTCTTTTTCATCTTCTTCTCCATCTTCATCTAGCTCCTTTGCTTCTGAATTCATAAGTAATGGTTGTGTATGCCGCCTATTCTCTACTGCAATATGTACTGCTTGTCCTATGCATATAGACAAAATGCAAAATACATATTTATTAAGTGTATTTTATTAAGTTGCTGACAGTGTGAGATAAGGCTCACATCAGATTTGTGCTTTGAGTTTAGCAATATTGGAAACTGAAGTTACTAGCATGCATCTAAGAGATAAAACATGTGGCATAGTTATTCATAGGAAAAAGTTATTTGACTTTAAACCATGACATTAACCTGATCTATGTAGAGAAATAGTTAGATCACTATAGCCTGATAGGTGGTGGAAATATGCTAGGCCGAACTGGACTTTGCAAACCCAAGTCTGACTTGATAAAAAAATTCAAGGCCTGAGTCTGATTTGTAACATGCGATATTGTTTAGGTTTGGTTTGACCTTTTTGAAAGTCATATATAACATATTAGCATACATAAATGACTATGTAACATTTTCAAATAAGTAATTTAGTCTAATTTTAGATAAACTAGTGAGCTAATAGGCCAATAATATTAAGTTCTATTTTGAGACCTAACATGACTTTTTAGAGAATTTAACTTTATATGACATCCTATTTAAATTCTATTTTATAATGATACCTTTAAATATGTCAAAAATTGATGTAGGATAGTATGCTTAAACTATAGAAAATATTAGTAAATTTATAATTAAACACAAAATACAAAATTTAATATAATAATAATAATAGTAATTTATTTATATTTACTTAAATAAGTCAGTTAGATAGGACTAAAAGATTTTTTCAATAACATATAATTTTACTTTTTTTAGCTCATCCTTACAAAATCAATTTATAAGGTAAGGGGTGTTACTCTATATATACTATTTTTAAGCTTTATCTCTTTCAAACGTGGGGCTTGGATTGTTCCCAATAACAAGTTTAATCTTGCAGCTGCCGAGTGTCCGAAAAGGCATCAAGTTTTGCAAGGGGAAAGAAGTTGATGCGAAAGTAATGATCTAGACCATTTCTAACACCCCCTCACCTTCTCTCATCGTAAAGAGAAAAGACCAATAAATAAAAGTGACATCATATAACACAATGAGTACAAGGAGCCTTGCTGATTTACCAGTTTCTCTTTGATAAGCCACAAGATTTCCCGGTTCCTTGAAACAAATGGATAACCAAAGTAGATAAACAATCCACGTCAGAGCCATTACCCAGCCAGGTAGTGTGTCTTGGTTCATGGTGAACTTGTAAATCCTAAAATCAGTCTGCAACAAACAAGCAATAGCTGGACCACAAGCCATTCCAAGAGCACTTGCACTAACAAAACCTGCTGATGCCTGCATCCGAAGGTTCAACGGTACACAGTCACTGATATAACGCCTATTAACAGCCCTTGCAGAGCCTAACCTGAAATACCGCGATTCATTGACCACATCAATGAATTCAAGTTAACAAAAATTGGCAATTCCCTTCCAAAACAATGATTGGTTACATATTTTACAAATTTGGCTGTTGGATTGAAAATTCATATCATATAAATTATTTATGTAAATTTTTACTTAAAATAAAAATCATTTGATGTGTCATTGAGAAGTATCAAGAAAGCCCTTACGAAGTTAATATTTATGCATTTGAACAACATATCAAATGATTTCAGATTTACTTAAAAATTTACAAAGATACCCTATAAACTTTCAGAGTGGTAAGTGTAACTTTACTTACCCACAGAAAAGGCGACCCATCAGAAGAACAGCTACTGAATTGAGATCATAGGCCAATGCATACATGGCGTTTCCAATTATAAGAACAATGCTACTGAATACGAGTGGTCTTAGATACGATCGGTTCGACCATGCACTGAAATAAACAGAAGCAAACACCTGTGCAACCGCCATTGAACCAATGACCACACCACACACACTTGCAGCAGCTCCAAGGCTCAATGAGTAGTTGTCTGCCGTAGGTACAATGATGTAAGTATTGACCATGTACAAAAATGTGCTTGCCAAGTTCAAAAGAAGTGACATAAAATGATAACTTTCATCAAAAGTGTTTTCTGCAGATGGAGATGGTGGCTCCTCTTGCATGATAAATGCATGTCTTCCCAAAAACTGAAGGAAATTTGTTGAGTTGGATAATTTATCTGCTGCTACTTTGATTGAACCAAGAATAGGATCCTTCAAGACAAGTCAGAAGCTGATTCTCATCAAGTGTTGGAACAATACCTTAGATGTTACTTATGATAAACCATAACTTCAAAAAGTAAAAGCTAATTGAGCCGCAATTATGCCTAAAAAATATATGATTAATTAGGTTCACATTCATTATATTATGTTTAATGAGTCAACCTTCAATTTATACCCAGAACTATCGCTCTTTCTCCTATTTGGCCCTTGAAATTTGAAATATAGAAGTATAATAATATTCCCTGAACTATTATTAATCCATCAAATCTATTAAACATTTCAATGTCCTTAAGAAAACATTCTAAACTATCATGTAAGCAATGGATCAAGAACTAACTTGATGAGCATAAGAAGGTTGATCATATATAGAAATGTAGCTTCCTTGACACTTTTGTAAATCATGAAGGTCTGCAAGATTATGAGACAAGACTCCCACAACTGCACCTATTCCCTGCAAAGAAACTATTATATGATATTTCTTCAAACAAACAAAGTGATTAAGTGAACATAAAAGGAAGCTAAAACAAAATATACTACCTTACATTTTGTAAGGTTAAGCAGGATATACATAATATATGAGCGTCAAATGGCTTGAATATTTTTTTTTTTTTTAAATGTGGTGTCAAGGTTTAGAAAAATTACCACATGCCTTAGAACCTGTCTTAACTGAGAATAAGGATGATTTGCACGGGTCTTGACATAATAGTCTGTGAATTTATAGCTGAACCGCTTATCAAACTTCTTCAAGATCTTTCTCAAACCAGTAGCATTCATTTCCACAAAATTAAGAAGCCTTAACAGATCTCTTCCAACTTCTCTATAAGATTCTTGGAGCTCAGATATCTTTGAACAATCTGGCTGCTGCTGTAGAAGATTTTGGTGATCTTGTCCAATATGAGACAGCCTTTCCGCAAGTACTCCTTGTCGTTCCAGCAGAAATAAAACAACTTTTTCTATCTGAAACTCAAGAACAAGGAAAGAAGACTCAAAATATATTGGCTTATATAAAATAGGGTTGATAACACATTTAAGTACAAATTCTTTAAAATTTTGAGCAGATTTTGTGAGCACACATGCTCTCTGGCTCCTATCTCACATTCTTGTAGAATAAGTATCCTAAAGTACAATTTCTACACATAGAAAATTGAGAAATTAAGGGAATTAATATTAGGAGAGAGCATATATGAACTTAAATTTCAAATATTATACAAATGGAGTATGTAAATCTAGGTGTATTCACCTGATTGTCTAGCAGCAATGAAAAATCCCTGAGTACATTATGTCGATTTTGAGCTCCAACCTCAATTTGTTCTGTATATCTCTTGACTTTCTTCTTCATAAACTTATAGTTAATGTAGTATCTGGAAAAAAGAGTTAAAGCATGTGTTACCTAAATTAAAACAAAACATTTCTGACTTTGGAACAAGTTACAAAAGAGAAAAGCATGAATTTCAGAACATTCACAAATCAATATTTCAACAACATTGTCATCTATGCCAGAAAAAAGAAATTGAAAGAGAGAATAACATTAAATTAAATTAAATTGAAAAGTACTATTAAAAAGGCATGGCCAATTGAAAGTCAAGTATAAAATTATGAAATTATGAAATTCAAATTCTAAATGAACATTTAAAAAGAAAGCAAAGAAATTATAGAAGAAAAATGAACAGAATAGTCATGTAATACAAATATACAATAAAATATTTTACCCATTCCATTCTTGAATCTGTGATTCTCTCAACTTCTTGCCAAAGCCAACCATATTCAAGATAGAAAGATGAGTGAGTGCACTGTAACAAACAAAGTAGATACGTTAAGACTAATACAATGCTATTGCAGAACAAGAATTTCAAGCTTCTTCCCTCAAAAAAAAAAAAAAAAAAAGAATTCCAAGCTTCAAAAGAGTGTTTAAATAGAAGCAGAAATTAATTAACCTGGTAATAACTGACCAAAACTCTCTTTCCTCTTCAATTGGCAAGAAACAAGACTTTTAAGATCACAATATCACTGGATTTTGGTAGCTGAAACCAAATTAATTTAGCTCAATTATGAATACTTTACAATAAGAAGAAAATAGATGGCATTGAAATGAGAAAAATATAAAATGCAAATTAAATTATAATGTCTGATTTTCTTCAGCATTAATTGTTTTTGTCATTTAATCACTCACATTTCCTCCTATGATCACTAAGATTCACTATCAAATGTAAGAAAGAAAGTACACAAACCATAATAAAAAAATATAAAAATAACATCTTAGAAAATTTAAATGCAAACCCCAAATAGAAAACGGTGATTTTGTGCACAAAAAAATAATGATGACGATGATTGAAAAATCATGAGAGAGAGAGAGAGATGAAACTAACTAACAACAACCATTACCAAGTTCAAATTATGGAAACACCTCAAAAAGTTCTCATGAAAAAGTGGTAAAAGGGTAAATTTGCATGTGGATGAAAAGGATATTTGGTATAATATAAGTGAGTTGAGTAAATGCTAGTTTTGTTTAGAATACAATAGTGGATGGGGATGTAACAGTAGTAATAAGGAGAGAACGAGTATGTACTATGTAGGGCACATGTGATCCTCTGTACTAAGAGAGTTGGTGTTAACCTTAAAATAACCATGATGAGTAGGAGTAGGAATTCTTACAATGTGACACCTAGCCATGCACCAACCAAACTACACACAAATCTTACCATTATATTATATATTTCATTTGTATTTTCACCCCATTTTTTCATAGCGGAGAAACGTATCAACATAACATAACAAAACTAATGTTACTTTTTTTCCAACTCAAACATTTTCCAAGATTTTGTTTACATTAACTTATTCACTAATAATAAAATTATTTATAGCTGAGTTACTCATTTTACATTGTAGTTTTGTTATTTTTTTACTAACAAATTTTGTATCATCTCTATTTTAAGAAAGATATAAATTCGACATAAATTTTGGATTATAATGTCATCTCTGTTTTAGAAAAAATAAAGTTAAACAAAATATTATATAATTGTATTTCTATACACTTAAACTACCATCGATAATTTAAAGAGTAATTAAAATTAAATTCAATATTTTTATTTTTTATTTTTTATTTAACGATTGTATAGATTATAGTGTAACTGTGTATACCGCATGAATATATGTATATGTATTGAATTTATATTATATGAAATTTAAGTATGGAGAATCATATTAAATCAAGAAAATAAAATTATATATCTATCTTTTATTTGATTACTTGATTGTTTTTTAAGATGTAAATTTTATTATCATAATAAAAAGTAAATAAATTTTTAAACATAAAATTATCATGTCTCACTCTATTTTGTTTTGGATGATATTATTATACATCAATATATTCAAACATGATTAAACTTTACGTTAATTATATTTTACCATAAAAGTTTATTGATTGTAATTTATCATAAAAACACTTTTTTTTTGTGATAAAAAATATATAGTTTAATTGTCACATCATTATAGCTTAAAAAAACAGTTTAATTGGGCCAAATCATATTAGCCCATAATACTTGAGCCATTATTTGGAGAAAAAAAACCGGCCCATAACAATAATGATACTAGGGTTTATGGAATTTGATTTATATAGGCTTGTTTGCTTTTTTCGCGTAATAACAACAAAAATACGTTTTTGATATCTAGTTTGCTATATTACAATTGTTTTTTGTAGAATTTTTACAGAAGTCGATTCATAACAAACCCTAAAATATGCAGAACGAAGACGGACAAATCACTGAGCTCTACATTCCCAGGAAGTGGTATGTATACACTTTGATAATCTCGTTTTTGTTGTTATTATTTGTTGAATTGTTTATGGATTTTGAACTACTTGTGCTTTTGATTATGGAATTTGATTTTTTTTTTTTGTGGATTTGGTCCAGTTCTGCTACAAACAGATTGATAACTGCGAAGGATCACGCTTCCGTTCAAATCAACATTGGTCATTTGGATGAATCCGGTGTCTACAATGGTCACTTCACCACTTTTGCCCTCTGTGGCTATACTCGCGCACAGGTCTTTAATTGCTACTCTATTTTGTATTTCATTATTATTAATTTAGTTTTGTTGGTTTAGGGTTTAGGAGAGATAATTACTTACGGTTTTGTTTATATGCTTCGATTTTTTCAATTATGTGGATTTAATTGTTAATTTGTTGTGGTATATTTATTAAATACCAATCACGTGGATTTAAATCGGATTGTGCAATTTGTATGGGGTTGATTTTTTGTTTAACTAAGTATTATTCTCTCTTTGATTGTCACTGTTATCTCTGAACAGAATTTCAATTAGCTTTTAACTAAAAGGGTTGATTCTGTTTCTTCTATTGGTGTTTTTCCTTTTTTTTTATTATTATAAAAAACATTGTTTTGGCTGGGGACTTTTGTGGGAGAATTTTGTTTTTTCTTCTTAATTTCCCTGTAGTTCTCTCACTGGGACTTCCAGTACTTTAGTATTTTGCATACTAGGTTAGCTTGTTTTTCATATTTGGAGATAGATAGACGGGTATTTCCTTTATAAAATTTTCAAATTATTCCCTTGGTTTCTATTCAAATTATGCAATTTTTTGGTCAATACTGAGCAGGAGTAAAATGGCGGATGAAATTGATAGTAATTTCATTTCGTGTAAAACTTGAACTGATCTATACAACTATACTAGATGACTGATATTTATAATTAACATTCCCAAGAAGAGTATGTCAAAGTAAAAAAAGGCTTTAATTGAAAGTAACGAACATTATCAACTTTTGTAAGAAAAAACACTAGCAAGTAGCATCTGAAAAGCATTACTTCTTTAATTAATAATGTAGGGTTGAAACGAAATTATAAGTAGGGATCTAACAATATATTTAAACTTTATATCCCTGGTGAACAGACTTTCTGTGCAATATTGTATTGTAATTCTTGTCAGCCCTTGAACATACTTTGATGTTCTATTGATGCTCCTTGATGATTTAGTTTTTATGAATTGCATTTCTTAGGTCGTGATTTAATGTTCTGTCTTTTTTATTTCCAGGGAGATGCTGACAGTGGACTTGATCGTTTGTGGCAGAAAAAGAAAACCGAAATTAAGCAGTAGATGATATGACAAGTATCTGTTTGCTATGTGTTGAGTTTAACTTTTTTAGAGCTATTGGATAATTTTGATCGATGTATTGCTAGAGATATTGAATTATTTACATCTATGTATTGCTAGAGATGTTGGATGATTTTTATCCAGTATTGCAGTATCTGATTTTAATTTCCTTTTGGGGTACCTTCAACTAAAGCTACGTTTGTATCAATTGCTTCTAAAAAACAGTTTTATCTCACATTTCATAGGTTGGTTTAACTATGGTCGGTCATATAACTGCCCTGCCCCTGCGCATCCTTTTATTACCATTGTAGGTGGAATCCTGTTTTGTTTTTTGAATTTGATCTCAAACAATATGGAGAAGGGATAAAATTTAAAAAATTAAAACCAGTTTGAGTTTTAGTTGAGTTTTCAATATTCAAATTTTAGTTTTTAATTTTAATTTTATTTGAATTGAATCGATTTATGTATGAATTTATCAAAAATAAAGAAATGTAAAAAATATATTAAAATAAAAATAAAAATATATTAAAATTTAATAATTTTAAAATATATTAAATATTGTAAAATTAATATTTATTTAATTATAATAATTTTAGTTGTAGTTGTTGAAAATAATGAATACAGTAGTATTTGTGATATTAATATGAATGTACATATTTATATATATTAAAGAAAAAATAATTTATAAAAAATCTGAAATAAACATTCATTAAACTTTAAAAAATAATTTTTATTTTTAAATAATAAATATTTTTTTCTGAAACACTTAATATTATCTTTTAAACAAATATAAATGACTTAATATGAAATAATCAATGAATAATTATTTAATTAATATAATTTAAAATAAGAAATAATATATTAATATAATAATAAAATATTTATAGTTATTTAAATAATTAAATTTTAAAAATCGTCTTTAACTTTTTTATTAAATATGTCAAACTACTCTTTATATCTACCATGGTGACATAAAAGTGACGATAGTTGGTGGTGCTTATGTCGACAGATAATGACATAAAACTGTTTTGAAATTCTTGTGCTTATGTTTATCGATAAGGACATAAAACTGTTTTGAATTTCTGATTTTATTTGTTTCAATGCAAATAATTGTTAATTTTCTTTGTAATTTCATAATATTATATTTTCTTTGGAATCCGGTTAAATTTAATTGTTAATTTTAAGTTGAAAAGTTGAGTATAGATTTCAGATTTAATTATCTTTCCATAGGCTAATACGAATACGAAGGCGTTGTTCTCCTCCTATGTAGCAGTTTCTCTAGAAAGATTTCTTCTAGAGTTCTAGTAGTCTAGTATATTCACCGAAAATAAGCTCTCCACACTAAAGCCTCCTAAAATTATGGAAGAGTTAATAATATTATTATGTGAGACACTCAACTAAAATATTACTTCATGACCCATTTGTTCAATTAATTAGTAAATATGTTATAATTGTTTTTATAAACTAGTTAGGTATTTAAAAAATATATTAGGGGTTAATGGATGGGGAAATATTAGCAGCATATATAAATTCATGACCTCTTTTTTAATACTAATGTAGTGTTCCAATCCAGATAACTCACTAAAGTAATTCATTAATGTTGTAGTAGTTAATCTACTACAAAATGCTATATAAACCATTCATGTATGTATCTTATTATTATTATTATTATTATTATTATTATTATTATTATTATTGTTGTTGTTGTTGTTGTAAATCTACCTTTTATGTTAAATTCAAGTCCACTTGTTGATAGGAGCCAAATGAATAATGAGTTAGATTGTTTACCTTTCAATCTCTTATTTTTGACAATTTTATTTCTATATTTCTCTTACTTGAATTTATTTATTTTAATTACTAATTTTTTTATCTAAATACACTAAAGTTATCAAAATCATTAAGTAACAAAATTAGAGAATCCATTTTTATGAATAATCCATATTGGAGAAAGAGATATGAATTTCAAGTAGTGCCAATAATAAGTGTCACTTAAACATTTACCATTGAGTCTTAAATTGTTTAAAATAAGATAAAAAAAATTCTTCCACTCATCTATTTTATGAGCTTTTTGCCAGCAAATTAAAAATTTGAAAGAATATTTTGATTGAAGTTAGATAATTTTAAAAAATAAATTAATATTTCGTAAATTTGAAAATTCAAATTGATATAAACTTATGATTTTTAGTACAGAGTTTATTAGACATTTATTTATTTGTATGACCTCAAGACAAGCAGAAGAAAAAGTACATCAATCCAGGTAACATGATCAGGTGCCAGTTTGTTTGTAAAAGTGTTACAGCTGCTATGATATTTAGGATCATATTAACATAGAAAAATGAGGGGGAAAAATAAGGGAAAAAACAGCAAATTAACATATATGTGGAGTGATTTGTTATAAAAGAGGTAACAGGAATTAGTTAAAAATGACAATTATGTGTAACTTTAATTTTTTTTAAGAAAAAAAATATATATATCCTACTTGGACTTACCTGCAAATATGAAGATTGAAGACAATATTCTTCAAGTGTAACTCATTTTCTTTTATGCTCTATGGACCTGAGTTTTTAAAGGGACTAGAGCTTAATGGTGAAAAACTTAGTTGAAAAAGTATCATATATGGAAAGTGTAGTGTCAAATGAATGTGGTAATGTTCACAAACATGTTTGAAGCTTTTTTGGAGATATATAACAAAGTGATGACTTGACAGCCTACAATCTCTCGGCTCCTACCATAACAAATGGCCACGTTTACATGCTATCTTAAGCCTAAGCTTTAATTTATAAGAATCATGCACCATGATGATATTTTGTAAATTAATAATAATAATAATTACCAACCATACTTTATTTATCAATAGTGGATGTGTTTTGTCCTGAGTTCAAAAGTGGCTTTATACTGTTTGGTTCTTTTTAATTATCTTTTTCCATAATTGTTGGTAATTAACTGTGTTATATGTTCCTTTCACTCTTATGATATTTTATCAACCCAACTTAATTATCAACAAACTAATAGAGTTAAACACAATATTTTACATCAACTATATACTATTTTTTTTTTTTATATTATTATTTTTTCTCTACGTGTTTCCCTGTTTTTCTCTCATGATGTCTACATTATATCAACATTGATTGGTATACAATACTACCAATTTTGTCATTTTGATATATTCAAATAACATAACTATTTGAATATTTAAGTACTAATATACTTCTCCTTTGAACATAAATAAATTTTTTTTCTCTTAAATAAACATGACAATTAGATTTAGATTCGATGGATATTTACAAAAAATTATAAAAATTTACAATAGATAAGGTAAAAATTTGCATAATAGGTATATACACAGTGGGTGATTACCCACAAAATTAAATAGGTACAAGTATTATAGTACTCACCCCGCACTAATATAAATATATTATTTATTATATTATATTATATTATATTAGTATTTAGTTTAATTAATTATTTTCTTTTATGATTTAGCATCTATTGATATCATTTGACAACTACAATATTTATAATGAAAGATAAACGTTTGTAAACTTTTTAAGAATTTAATTTTTATAAATAGGCAAATAATTGTGACTTTATAACTAAGAGTTATGTCTTATTAATCGTGACTTTATAATTATACTTGTAACTTTCTATCAATTTTTTTTATAGATTTCGAATTATACTGCTGTAGAATTTGCAACTTCATAAAATATTATTATGGATATTTAAATGTGTATTGTAACGTGTATTTATTTGAAATATTTTGAGTTATAAAATATTTTAGTTTATAATACTTTATGATTGAATTTAAAATATTTTAATAATTTTTAAATTTAATCACAATAATATCATTTATTTATCGATTTTAGTTTAAATGTGAGTAATGGAT
>JBBPBT010000151.1:11009320-11026274 GCA_037974875.1 Cicer bijugum | reverse complement strand
AATGAAAAATTATTAATATCACAATATTACATGCTCTTTTGATTTATGAAAAATAGAATTTTTTCCACCTTAAGAAAATCGATATGGCATAGCAATTTGGTAAATAATTTTTAAAATAATTGAATTTAAGTAATTAATAAATTTCTTTAGAAATTCAAACTCTAATTATGACAATCATTAATTAAATTTTAGTTATTTTTCAACCAAATATTAAATTACTAAAAACTATTAATTTTGCAAACAAGAGGGTTATATTTAAAAAATATTGGTAAGTCCTTGCAAGTTGCAATACAAATTGCTTTTACATAATAAATGCATGAGCATGTGCAAATACAAAATAATCTCTCTGCAAATAGTTTCTTTAGATCATGTTAGTGGAAGGTCTTCTTTCTCTATTGAATTGTTAGGCAAAGATTATCTGACTGTGTAAGTGTTAGGTAAGGTTGAGAATTGATATTCGTATGTATCCTTAACTTTGTTGGGCGTGAAAACCAAATCTTTAGGTATCTTGTTTTGGTACACTTTATTAGGTATTAAACTTTAATATGCTAATTGTGAATCAAAATTTTAATCTTTTATAAAAGAATATGGTAGCATATGCACTGATGGATAAAAAATAAATGACCAATTTGGGGTATTTTAAAATTATTTTATACTTTGATGCCCTAGTTGCTAACATTAGTTAGAGTAACCCTAGAAAAAAAACGTTAGTTAGAGTACGTGGCTGCCTCTATTTTTTATTCTCTTCTCGGTTTTTATTTTTTATTTGATTGTTATTATTTTTTATTTTAAAAATTGTCTTAAAACTAATTTTTCGTCAAAATTACCACTATAATTATTTTATTTTTTCATCTAAATAAATTATTTTTATACATTTTTTTTATTTCATTGTCTCAATATGACGATTGTTTTTCCTTTTGTTAATATGTTATGTTCTTTAAATTGATAAATTAATTTCAATCAAGTATAATTTTAATCAATAATTTTGACAATATAATTTTATAAACATGAATATTCAAGAATATCTATTTTGTTATATTTATAAGTATTCTCATATTTATAAATATTTTATTATTTTATTCTATTAACTTAGATATTTTTATAATAATTTTAAGTTATAATATAGTCAAACAATATAAATTTTAATGAACAGATATATTAAAGAAAAAAACATTAGTACCACAAAAGAAGACACATATAATGTATTTTTCTAAAGCTTAAAAGTTAATTACAGTTATCAATGCCTCGAAAAGTTGAAAACCAAGGATAAACCATCCAAAAGTATAGAAAGGTTTAAACAATAGAACACCGATGTCCTCCTCCTTGCTCTAAAATGTCCAACCAACAAATAGAGAATATGATGTTTTAGTATATATCTGACATCCTTTATTACTTAGTGGCAAATTAACCTTCTGCTTAAGGGCTTCACTACTGAAGAAAATAGAAACAAATGCTTTAACCATGACCACCATACAAGGTTTAATATGTTGCAAGCATTTGAAGCCATTCAACTTAAAAATAAATTACTCAGAGAGATACTTTACAAAGAAATAATTAAAAACTCACTCTTGGCACAGCAATTTCCATTGCTGGAGGTTTTTGCTCAGATGACGACTTCCCCATTCCCATTATAAATTAATACTACAACCAAAAACTATGTCGGTGATGGTAAAACAAAAAGAATAACCAGAAAGAAACAATTAAATACTCACATTTTTAGGAACAATTTCCTCAGACACACCACAGATGATGTAGCCCCCATTTCCATCTTAGATTTACCCTACAACCACAAATTACACAGCCTCAACTTACAGCAAGTTCCGGCTATCCTCAGAGATTAAATACAAGTGATTTTAGAATGGATCGTCTATCTCTATTTTATTTTCCACCAAAAAGGAGTTGAGGAAATTCATAAATAAATTATATAAACTGACAATTAAGTGATGATGAAGCAGATACCCATAAAATCTCTAACAAACAAACATAAACGATTTGAAGATACAAAATTAATCAGCTTTTCATTCCAAGTTTCTCTTTCCGATATTGCTCAATTTTTTACAATAGGTTTTACCATCATACTACAAGTCACAGAGGACCCCATAAAGCATGCCACCGCAATCCTTCCTTTGTCTTAAGTTTTGGTTGGAGCACCCCATCTATCAAAAAGGTAACATCTTATTGGTTTCTCACGAGACTCAAAAAATAGTGGCGGTTCCTCAATGTTGTGCACCTACTATCAGGCCACTCGGGTCATACTCAAGGTGTTCAATCTTGGGTGCGTGAGGGAGGAGTGTGGAGAGTCATCTCTTGCCTTACGAGCTGATTTTGCAGGATTGACTAGGCCGACACTTTTTGACGGTAACTCCACAACCCTTGCAATTGGGCTTCAGGCCCTGCTTAGGGAAGAGTAACCATCCAAGGATTCTCTGATCACAATTATCCTCACCTACCCTTTTGATCAGAGAAAATTCAAGCCCAAGACCTGTTCAACATCATCTTACGCGTCTCCAAACAGTGCCCAAGTCCTTGCCCAGGGAGCATGAAGTACACTACAGGGTGGCACCCTAGAGCAGCATAATTTACTTTGCTAAGCGTAATGCTTACCACAGGATGTTCCAACCGGTAGGAGAGGGACAAGAAACATTCCCCCTCCTTTAAGTAAAACCCGGATAACATTTAAGATCAGGAAACAAGATTGAGAAAAGAGAAGAGTTTAAAATTTAAGAGAAACACTTAAAATCTCCAAGACCAAGTAAGAAACCTAAGTTTCCACAAAAACACCAACATTCTTTGGGAAAAGAAAGGAAAGGAATTGTTCACTTCTTCAGTAGGAAGCTAGCAATGGGGTCAGCTCAAGAGTTGAGCACCCTCATTGAGATCCAACCCCACAACTAACCCTAAAATAAAATATCAGTAACAGTATAAAGAAAGCAACAATTTTAACAGTAAAACCAGAAAGACTGTCAAACACAAAATCGTGATTCCTAGTTAGTATATTGCAAAACGCTATCTGTCATCCAGTAACATATCCACCCAACCCAACCCAAACATAAATCAATTCCTTTCTTCAGCAAGAAGAGCTCAGATTGATTGATAAAAATACTTGTACAAGTCTAAATTATATTACAAACAAGGAGTGTGAACCCAAGCCCACGAAACGCCAGCTAGTGAGATAACGAGGTTAGCAAACATATCAAAGAATCAACATAATTGATGGATGGATTTGAGCATTGAATACACACAATTAAAATTTCATTCCATATATATAACAAAAAGGAACTGATTTATGATCTAAAACATAAATTTGAATATCCAAAATCTATCTATTTCAATAAATTCAGCAGATGGAAGAGGGAAAGGATCTAGGAGACATCAGAAAAAGGAATCAAAGAACTGAACCCCCACAAGCCACAACCAAAATCCAATATCATTAAATTTCAAGCAGAGCCATTAATTGATCTGAAGAAATTCAGTGATGACAAATGATTAAATCAGCAAAAAATCATACCTTGGATGAAGGAATGTCCTTTGAGATGCTTGACAAAGAAGGCGCAACTTCAAAGTTTGCTTCCATGTTGCAGTTTCAAACAGCAGAATACACAACCCCAGGCTTCAAAAGACAATAACGTTAACCCTGAAATGGTCCAATATAAATACACAAATGGGGGAACCTATGCAAAAAAAGGTGCACGAGACTCTAGGGATGTCAGTTTGCACGTGTAAATCTACGCAGGAACTGCTCCATTTAGAGCCCCACAGGCAAGGTTTTTTTCAATGTGAGGTCTCATCCTCAAGAAGATTATTAGAATACTCTCATATAATTGTATGGAAGTATTATAAAGGTGCCTTTTTGTTGTAGTTTTTTAAAAAAGAATCAAAAAACAACTCACTGACCGTGAGAATTTAGAAATTAGTAATTACCGTGAGAATGGAAAAGACAAAAGGTTGCATCATATTTCTGTGAGAACATCCAATCCAAGTAGAATTGAACCCTAATAGACCCACTGCGCTGCTGCTTCATTGTGTCTATGCTCACAGACCTGTTGCTTTCCCTCGTCTTCAAAGAACTTGCGGCAATTTCCACTGCTTGGTAAAGCTAGTTGCCCTTGGCAATAACTACTCTAAACCTTGAATTTCATTTTTCCCATTTTGCTGATTTCCCATTTATGTTTCTGAGTAAGGCATTTAAAAATGTTTCTACTGTTTTTGCAAATTATTGATGCAACTTTCTTTTTATTTCAATCCCCTGAGTCACGGCTTTATGACATATTGGTTAAGTATTGTGATTTTGAGATACAATCATCATAGTGTTGACTTCCCATTTATTCTCTTTTAACACACTTCTCTTTCATTTTTCCCATTGTGCTGATTTCGCATTTATGGTCCTTAGTAAGGCATTTGAAAATACTTCTACTGCGTTGCAGATATATGGTACAGCAACAATGAATAATTGGCAGTGTTTTGTTGAATTGCACTAATTTTTTTGGGTATAATTATTACTTTTTTTATGCTGACTGGATCCTCACACAGACCTGTAGCGGCTGCGGCAGGGGAGAAAAACTCCCTGTGGAGGGTATCAGGGACGGGGTGCAATATGAGAACGGAGAGTGGGGGAATACTAACATGCCCTACCCCATTGACATCCCTAGAAATGCCGCAAAGTGTGAGAGAATTTTGAAACTGGGGGGAAGTGAGAGATTCAAGTTTCTCTTCTGGGTATTTGAGGTGGCAACCATCCCAACCAACATTGCCAAGAATTTCATTACTGGTTTGAAATGAATATCATCAAAATGAATTTCATTAGAATCAAAAGGAGCAAAATGAACTAGTTAGATACACAAAACATAAATGACTTTTCATGAGAAATACACAGAATATATTGACCAGTAAACTCTTGGTTCATAGTTCGTCAACATTTATCATAGTTTTGAATGGTACAGCATACCTGATTTAAAAAATCAAGGAGAAAATGTGAAGATCCACCATTGGAACTTCTAAACCTGTTTGTTGGGAATGGAATAACAAGTGAGCAAATTATTCCAATTAATGAAAAAAAAATAGAGGGAGAAACACCATATACAGATTGTTGTAGTACAAAAGCCCCGTTAAGAGGATCTGAACCCATATTTTAGTCCAACAGAGCAAAATCTTCTCTTATACACACTCATCCCATTTTGTATACTTCTGTTGGTTTAATTTTCCAAAAGGATTTTAACAAAAAAAAATCACTTCAAAATAGGTTCTTGGAAGAACCATTGCTACTCAAATCATTAAGCTATCTCTAACTGATTGAGTTAAATATAAGATATTTGAATTTTAACTTTTTTCTAGTTGCAAACATACAGCACAAGATTTTAGAAAAGACATAGGAACCAAGAGAGAGAGAGAGAGAGAGAGAGAGGTGTTGGTTACAAAAGGTAGGCAGGACAATCATGTCAGTTTCTACTTCATTTGTTTCATGATAAAAAGATTTATCAAGAGTACTAACCCATGATCACTAACATAGGAACAAAATGAAAGTTAAGACATAATTAATCAAAAATTCTTCAAGAAGAAGCAGGTTACTGACTATCTGACTTCTTTGATGAAAGAAACATACATCTGCTAATCATTCATAGTTTCAAAAAACTTGGACAGGAAAAAAATTCTAACCATGTCAATTGTCATGTAATTTTTCCAAAAACCTCCCAGGAACCATTCTTTGAAGAAGTTTCTTTGCCTCAACAAATAAAACTATTTCACCAAAACCGCACGAACAATAGTATCAAAAGTTATATAGTTGGGAAGGCAATTATTGTCTACCATTTTATAAAGTAAGGCCTCTGCTTCATCTAATAAACCCTCTTTACAAAGCCCATTGATCATAATGTTATATGTTCGAATATTGGGTTGACAGTCTTTGGCAGACAGAAGCTGAAAAATCGTTTTTGCAGACTTCAGTCTTCCACTTTTGCAAAGACCATCAAGAAGTATATTGTACGTGCGTATGTTTGGAGAGAACCCGATTTCAATAATGTGCCGAAACAATGCAAGTGCCTTGTCAAGGTCCTCCTCATGTTTGAGATAATGATCTAACAATGTATTGTAAGTGATTAAATCAGGGGGTTCACCGCTGGCACGCATGGCCTCAACCAAGTCCTGCTCGTACAATGTTCTTCCCGATTTCGATAAACCATCAAGAAGACAATTATAAGTTACAGTATCAGGAACTAAATTCTTCGTATGCATTTCTGTTAATAGCATCATGGCTTCATCCATCATCTTAACCTTGCAATATCCATTAATCAAAGTACAATAACTGATAACATTAGGCAAATGACCTCTCTCAACCATCTTATCAAACAACTGTTCAGCTTCATTCATATTACTACACAAACAATAACCATTCATCAAAGCATTGTAACTAACAACATCAAGCTCTAGACCTCTTTTAATCATCACCGCAACCACATTGTGAGCTTCAGTAACCATTCCTAGTTTACACAATCCATCAATCAATATATTAAAGGTATAGACATCAGGATAAACATTCCCTCTCACCACCATTTCATCGAGCAACTTAGCCGCGGATCCAAACCGACCAACAGAACAAAAACCATGAATAAGAGAATTGTAACTATAAACATCAAGACCAATACCATTAGCAACCATTTCAGAACACAAGCCACAAGCCTCATCCACATCTCCTTGTTTACAAAGACCATCAATAACAGTATTATACATAATCAAATTAGGGTAAACCCTAAGAGTCTTCATCTTAGGAAACAACTCAATAGCAACTCTTGTTCTACCAGTTTTACACAACCCATTAATAATTGTCCCATAACAAATCTCATCAAATCTAAACCCTCTAGAAACAGAATCATCAAGCAAGTAAAGTGCATCCAAAACCCTACCTTTCAAGCACAATCCTTTCATAAGGGTAGTGAGTGTTTTCACATCTAAATCAAAACCCCTCTTGATAATTTTTCCAACAATTGAAAAAGCAAAACCCATATGACCCAATTGAGAAAAACCATTAATCAATATACTCATGGTGATAAGTGAGGGTTTCACGGTTCCTTTAAACTCCAACATGGAATAAAGCGAAACGACGGCGTTGTAGCGTTTGAGTTTGGCGATTGTTGATAGGAGCTTGTTGAATTCTTGAATGGGTGGTGGATGGCGGAGGTGGAGCATGTGGTTGAAAGATGAAACGGCGTCGTTGAAGGTTGGGAGTTTGTGGAGTTTTTTGCGGTGGCAACGAGCGAAGAAGGTTGTGTAAGGGTAGAGAAGGAGGAAGGTTGTTGTAGAGGAAGTGCGAAGAGAGGTGAAGAGGATGGTGGTTGCATAGCTTGGATTCAACATCATGATACTTTTCAACTGTAATTTGAAAATGCTTTATATATATGAGTGAGTACCTACCATTTTTTGTGTGAATTATTGGAGATTCAAGTATCTTGTGGAAGATTCAAGTCTTCCATGATCACAATCACTATTTAGAGATGCATAACATTTCAAAAAATTAAAAAAAATTAATAATGTTTAATTTTGAACAAATTAATCATTATATATTTTTGTGTGTTCAAATGTTTACATTCAAATAAGTCTTTTTGGTATTCTAAAGTGAAAGAAGTATTTTTTTTATGGTTAATTGTAGTTTTATGTAATTATAGAGATTTATTTTATTTTATTTAGTCTCAAATATAAACAAAAATAAGATTATAGAATGTTAACACAATAATTTTTGATCAAATATATTAACATTTTTTAATTTTATTTATATTTATATTTAACACTAGAGAAAATATTAAGTATTTCACCATAATCAAAGATCTTTGTTGGTCGTTACTTGATGGAATTTGTGGAAAACTAAATATATTAAAGTTTGGGGAAGTGTGACTTAACTAGAACCTTCTAAGTTGAGAGAACCTCTATATTTTTAATGTAGACTGGTTGTGAAAGATTTGTGTAATCTTGATGAATCTTTCTCTTCTACGTGTCGGCATTGACATGTGTATAAGAGGATGATAAAAGTTGTTATGGGCATGTTAAAATCATGTGATTGTACCTTCTTTAGATGATGGAAGAAGAGGAGTTTTAGGCTTGCGTAAATGCTATTCAACGAGTTTGTGATCTACAACTAGCCAACGCAGAATTCAAGTTAGACTATAAGCAAGTGTAGGTATGGACTATCATAATCAATAATATGTCTTAAGCTTAAGTATCACTCTATTAAAAATTAGTCGTATTATATCTATTTATTTAACAAAAACAACCATCCTCCGTTTGTATGTATCACATTTAGGTGTCATTGTGTTATTTGAATATCAAATTTGAGAGTGTAACACTATACTCTATATTTATCTTTCTCTTGTTTTTCCTTCTTATACGAATTTTGAAGATACCCCACTAAAACAAATGAATAATACATAAATGCGTGTCTTTTGAACATTTTAAGAAAAACTTCTCAATAAAATATTATTAAAATAATCATTTAATAACTATTAACTTCATTCCTATGTTTTTTTTACGAGACAAACGCTTTTAGGGCCCTTTATCCTGTAGCATTTTGATTATGTTAGAATTAATTTATTTAAGTTTATTTATTAACATAAATATTTATAAGATTATTTTGAAAAACTTATGAAAACAACCGGTAACATATTACTAAACTGCTTTCAACTTATTTCTAAAAACTCACTGAAATAACTTATAAAATACTTAATAGCTGATTGAAGAATAGTTTGATTTTATTTCATCTTTCATTACAAAAATAGCTTAGATATGAGCACTTATATCATAATCATTTATGCAATAAATATTTGATCAAGTTGTTTGTCCAACCAGTCTCCAAGCAAGATCCATTAATCAAACTTAATGACATGATTAATATATCTGTAAGTTAGTTAAACTGATTCAACCTCTTTTTTATTAAAAAAATTGTATGTATCCTGATTTAACTTCTTTTACCCAGAAAACAAAGCTTTGAGTCCATATGTTGCCTTGTTACAAATAGTGATCCAAGTTAAAGAGCCACAAACAGATAGGGAAAAAAATTGAAAGCACCATCCACTATGGCCACCGTTGTTCTAATGCACTACTTGTTGCAGCTCTTCATACTTGCTTCTTCATCTTCATTGAGCTGCTGATACTTCCGTTAAGTACAAATGATTTGAAAGAGTCTCTTCCCAAGCATCTTTGCATGCAGTGGAGTCAACAATATGAATCTCAAACATACATGCATATGCATGAAAACTCCCTCGTGTTGGCAAGGCCGGGAACACATGAAGAAAAATGCTTTTTGGGATTAGAAGAAGAAGCATTAGCTGAAAAATTGAATTAGACCTAGGGATGGTATAAAGACATTGGCAAAATTTTGGTTTGGCTAAGTTTCTCTATACATCATGAACATTGGAGCCTAGCAATTTCTCCTCCTCTCTTGGAATTTCTGCGAGTTGAACACCAGATCGAGTAATCTTGTTCCATTCATTTTCAACTCTAAAAAACACCCATTGGAAACGCCGGAACATCTCCAACAGAGTGATACCGAACACTGTCAGGTAGTTGTGGCGGAGATGAGCAGATAGTTTGTATGTCCATGAACCGCGCAGAACTAGGTTGCTTCCAATTACCCAAAAGTATACCTGTAACTCATAAATTAGATTTCTCATTGTAGAATCAAATGAACATATGATGTGATAAGATGCATCAGATTGTTACCCAATGTCGTCCGTAAAACAGGTTGGAAACTAGACTTGGTTTGTTGAACTTGAATATGCGCGAAAAGCCACTGTAAGACAGGAAATGAACTAAAATTTTCAATACAAAGCAAAATCAGAATGAACACAATACATTAAAAGTGAAATGTATCAGAAAACTAGCATCTGGATACGAGTAAACAGTCGTTTTGGTCCCTAAATGTGCAAAGCAATGCTACAATAGTCCCTGAATGAATCCCAATTACAAAATATCCTCGAGTGTGTTTTTGGTTAGTAATTTCATGGACCAAACAGACTAATAGAATACACATTCGATAACCAAATTAATTAATCAAAGACACATTTGAGGACTAAATTGAAAACAAAATACACATCCAAAGATGTTTTTTTAATTTTGATACATTCAAGTATTATAATGACAGTGTCTCACATTTAAGGTTGGAAATGGTAGTTTACTCATCTGGACACCTATGTGTATGTCAATTTCATTCTTTAGTTTTTGCTCGTGAGATTTAAACTTTGATATTTTGTAAATGCAATTCTAGTATCTGTACAAAATTGCAATGTCTGTTTGTTACTATAAACCTGAAAGGGAAAGATAATAGATTTGGTACCTTAAATCCCAATCTCTGGTTATATCCCAGTAAAATGAATAAAGTGAATTGATGACACTTGAGAGAAGCCACAGTGGCCGATAAAGATTCGTCCAGTTCTCAGGGAAGACGTGATATTTAAGGGCTGAAAGAAAAATTACTGGGACTGCTGTCGAATATTTTAATGCTGGAAAAAAAGGCCAATGGAGTTAGAATACTAGGAAATCAAGCAATTGCAGTGATAACAAGTTCACAACCATTATTTAAAATAAGCCAATAAGAAAATAATTGCATGCTGTAAGTGTTGAATGTTTGCAACAATAGACATCACAGCACAAATAATGCTGAACATCATAAAGGGATGTTACTTGTGTGCACGATCGGTATCTGATTGTAAATACCATTCATTAAAAATAAATAAAATTGCAGTTAATGTGCATAAGATAACTAAAAAAAATAATTCTGTAGGCAAAAATATTATCTCAAGCCGTATGAGAACCAGAAAGAAAAAAAAAAGCCAGAATATGACATGAACTGTATATAAAACACATCAAGAAAAAATATTTGTCAGCATCTATGTTATTAGACCACCCACCATTGTCAACGATTTAGATGTTCAATCCTAAACGTGAGGGAACATGTTGATATCCCATTCTGTCTAGAGATATGACTAAATTACTAATTAGTCCTTATAAGATACTGGGCAATCCTCACCTCTTTGAGCTAACTTTTGGGATTGAGTTAGGCCTAAGTTTCAAACTTTAATTTGGTATTAGAACCTATTTCTAGATATATTATTGGGATTGGTACAACCGTATTTGTCTATTTTCTAGATGTCCAGTCCTAGACGTGAGAGAACCTGTTAAGATCTCAATTATTGGGTAACCCACAAAATTTTCCTTGTAAGGTTTGGTTAATGACCTATAGCTTGGGGTATGCCTAAAGCCCAAATTCTAAGAATATTGAAATAGAAACTAATTTTTCTCAAACGAAATTCTTGTCTGTGAAAAAGCGAAAAAGTCTATCTTACATTTTTAGGAGATCAAGGGGAAAAGTTGCCAAGAACAATTACCATTTAAGAGACAATTTTTCTCTTTGGTATCTTTGTACTGGCGAAGACATTGCAATAAACGCCATAAGTAAGGAAGAACAAGAACTATTGGTATTGCAACTGAGTGACTGCCGCAGACTGAATCAGCTTCAAGCCAAGCAATAGTGGCAACCTGCATATTATAAAAAAATGAAGAAAAAAATATTCAAGTCCCTATGGAACAAATATGGAAGAAAATACATAACCCTGAACAGGCAACCAATAACAAAAAATGGTAAAAAAGAGTTTTGATGTAACTGTAGTGGATTACCAAGTTTGGCATTGATTACATTGAAGTTATATAAATGCAAATGAGAAAAATGAAGCATATCTACTAATACGAACACCTAACACAACACTGGCACGTTGACGCCGAAAATAAGTTGAGAAAATTAATTAATTAAATGCAATCAATGTGTCAGTGTTGAACACTAACATGTGTTGGAAACCAGGACATGTCTTTGATCAAAAGTGGTGGTGCTTCAGCGTAGAGGAACATAAGCACCCAATATTGTCTCACTAAAAAAATTTAGAAATTAAGGAAAATTAAACAATTCCAAATTGAAGAAATGAAAAAATAACCTTCTATTTGACGACTCTCATTTTTTTTTTAACTTTAAAAGCAACTCGTTAGGTTAAACTTTTAGTTTTAGACCACATTACTTTCCACTTTATCTCAAATATATATAAAAAAGTATAAGAATAAAATAAAAAGAAAAAGAAAATTAGTTATGTTTGATTTAAATCATACCTGTCTGTTCACCATTCTACAAACTGAACGCTCCAAATCTGAAAAAACCTGCATTAAATGAACAGTTAGGGGCTACAACTAAAAGAAGGAGTTAATTATTAACACACAAAAAAACGTCAGAAAATATCGCAGCAGTGAGTTTTGCATTTAAAAAATGAACAGAGCAGTAAGATGACTATCTAAATATACAAATTTCTTAGCACTTAGAAATTGAAATTTACAAAGTTAATAGAAAATTGGAAAAAAGAATGTACATTAGGCTGTGTACTGTACCTTTGCCATGGAGGTTAAAATATCAGCCACGAAAAAGTCCGGAAACGTAATTGGCTGTATGAAGAAAAGAACCGTTATTTGTAAGCCAAATGATAAGCTTTATATCATCCATAAGAAAATCAATTAACAAACTTACAGAAGCTAATAAAATAAACTACAACTAAAATATCAACACCATTGAACCCAGGTAGTAGCTCTCAGTTTACAAACTCCCCGTCTTCACGTCAATAAACTAAAAAGGAACCAAACTAGTAGCTCTCACTTTACGAACTTCGCGTCTTCACATCAATCAATAAACTAAAGGGAACCTACTGGATGTTGCATGTGCTTTAGAAAAGTAATCACATACATATGAACACTCAAAATTCCATATCTGGCACGAAAGTTGGGAATCTTGCCTGCAAAGGGAAAGCTATCCGCAATAGTGTCCTCAAAAAGAAGAACCGAGAGGACAAATAGAAAATATCAAAGGGAAAGATCAAGAATACTGCAACAAAAATGTAGAGAAGCACCTGCAATATGTATATTACATGATTAGAATATATGGTAGACGAAAACATATTATCAAGGAAAGGATCACAAGAAGCAACCCATTTGCTAGCGTTTAAGAAATATTTACTTCCGTCCTTCTTAAACGGTTAATCTAAGACACCAGCTTCTACATAAAAGCATATTTAAGAAGTGCCCCGAAACCAACACAAGGAATCGGCGTTGTTAAATAGCGGCTATAACAGCACTACAGCGCTATAACATAGCAGAATTTGAACAATCTGCTATTGTTCTACAATACACAATTTAGTACAAAGTGTTGTCAAATAGTTGTGTTAAAGGTGTTATTGCGTTATAGCATAGGGGAATTTTAACAAACAGCTGTTTTCTATGATTGACAACACTACAAAGAATGAACTTACATTTATGCATTATATTAATATATCAAAAGAAAAAAATGTATATAAAAAATGTCAATGAATGAGATGTTTAAGGAAGCAGTCAAATTCAACTGGTTGAGACAAGAGATAAAGCTAGAAAGAAAGAATAGAGCAGATGCTGAACTGGTTGAGATGCAGCTAGCGATACTTCCCCATGAGAATAGAGATAGAGATAAGAAGTCATGCTAGTAGGGACAAGAATTGTCATCCAAGTGCTACACTGAAAATAACACAAGAGTAAGAGTTGAAGTTAATAAATGAACATGCATATGGGTTATGCTCTATAGAATTGGAATTGGCACTTAGCATTGAATAATGTTTTCTCAAAAAACTTGACTACCTTCCATATCTCTCTGTGAGTAAGGTGGTTTTGATCAATATCAAAAATCTTGGGATAGCTTACATTGGATTGTAGAAATACCCACAAATTTACTCCCCAAAGCCAGACCATAATAGTCTGTAAGGGTAACAGCAAAAAATCATCAAGCAAAGTTTACACAAAAGTTGTCTTCAACATAAACAGTAGAATTAAGTCTCAACTCACCACGAGTAGGAGAGGATTATAATACAAAAATGCTTCATATAAAAACAGATCTCGCAAATTGGCATCCATTCTCATGACAGAATCCCAACCAACCTGATGCATGAGCGGAAAAAAGTTAATACTCGGTGTGAAATAGGTAAAGAAGTGCTGAGGAATTTTCTCAAGAAATGTTCACTGGTGTACATGAACAAAGTTTTAATAAAAGTGAAGACAAAGTTTGACCTTGCAGCAAGTAAGTCCCCATATCAGAAAGAGTGTCACCTGAAAAAGAAGAAAAAAGAGGTTCATGAACACTAGAAGTTAAAAAGTAACAAATAAATTAAAGACAGGTATGCAATTAATTTAGGAATACAAATAAATAGACACCTATCTGATACTTTAACAAATTTAAAATTTCAGTCTGCACAAAAAAAAATATATATAAATAAAAATTTTAGCATTTCCCAATATTTAATTACTCAACTTGTAATTTTCACAAGTATGAAATTGTAAACCCTCTCATACAATTTATGCACGGAAAAATTATAAACTCTCTCAAAGACACACAACCACCAAGCTCTGAGTACACCCCTAGAACTAGGAAAAGAAAATAAATTAAAATTGGATTCGTATAATATCAGCAAGGAACATCACTATTGCACATATATTGTAACAAAATAATTGCAATTAAAACGTACAGTACAACAAATATTCTTATGCAGGTTGTACATAATTTACTAACAGACCTTGAACCTCCATAGAAAAGTAGGAGATGGCACAGTACTTTGAACAGGTGACATCATATTCTTCATCGTATCAGAACGCACTATTTTATTGTAGGACCTTTAGGTCTGCTTCTGCAAAACAAAAAATGATTGGTCAAAAAGAGTGTTGAGACTAAAAGGAAAGCATGACAACATTATGGGGGACAATTCGTAGGGGTTGTGAGGGGAGCTAAACAGAAATATAACTTAAATTCATTAAAGAAGTTTGCACATTCAATCATAAAGGACATTTTTGGCATGGCTTAGTTCACACTTCACATATACTCATTATTCATATCAAACAAACACGCACCCAATGCACTATTGGACTTGATAATGAAAAAACGCTGTAAAATTTCTCCAAAGAAAGAATCTTTAATTCTATTTAATTTTCAGAGTCCAGACTACATTTCTTTAAATTTTCTTTAAAAGTTGTATAATTTCTTGCTTATAACTCACTAGCACCTATGTTATTGTCAAAATGTAATCCATCCCATCATCAATCTTAGAACATATTAACACAACGCAGCCATGAAATCTCCATTAATGCACACTGCAATTGGCTGTATTTAAGCTTGTACAGCTAAATTATGTTCCGGAACATTGCGTTGGCCTTTGTCTGTTGCTAAGAATGTGTCTTTAACTTCAGCACAATTAGCATGTGCACTAGGGTTGCACCTTAACACCAGTGATTTACTACTTGTCATATAAATTATATAGCATTACTATTAATAACTAACCAGAAACTCCTAATTCAATTAGAGTAATCAATTTTGCACATACAAATTGGGGTGTTTCAATATGCTTAAACTCATGGAAATAAAAATTCTAAGCTACCAAGTAGAAGTCTCCATACACTGCACATACAAAATCAAAGCATCGCACATGAAAACCTTGAAATTTTAGCATCCACTATAATTGGAGCAAATCCAATTTTTCAATAAATTGTAGTTTACACCACATCATAATCAGTGTTGTCAAATACCCACTCCGCAATACGCTGTTTAGGGCAAAGTGTTGTCAAATATTGCAGCGCTATAGCGTTGTAGCATAGCAGAATCAAAACAAAATGTTATTTTCCACTATCCACAATTGACAACACTGACTGGAATTAAGAAAAACCCAGCTAAAAATATTCAAAGTCCAAATATTTGACATGCACAGTTTTTTAGTGTTAATCATCTGTAATTCTGTTTCCCAGGAGAACGGGCACCAGTAATCTAGAATTCGGCCGAAAGGTAAGTAAACACTGAGCAATAATTGTTTCAGCAAGGACATGCACATATATACTAATAGGAGCAAATCTATTTCCAATTCTTCAACAAATTCCAAAGGTAACTATAAAATAACAAAATTCAAACCCCAACAAACACAGCCTTAACAAGCACTATAAATGAATCTCATCACAAAGTACAAAACCATTGTCAGAGCAAAAAACCCACATAAAAGAAACCATAAAAATCCAAAATTGACTATGACCCATCCTTCAAGTAGACCTTATATCTCTAAAATCTCAATTATCAGCTTCTGGGCCGAAGCACACAAAAAAAGAGGGATTGAATCAGATCAGTTACCTGATGATTCAGTCAGAGTGAGTCCGATCTGAGAACAGGATTATGGGAAGCTTTTAACAACCGCAACATGACAGAAAGGAATAATAATAATGATGATGATGATGATGTTGCGTAAATCTCAAAGAATGTTGTCTACTTTAATTGCATTGTTGGCATTAAGATATGGAGAAAAATAAAAAAAAAGCGTGGAAGTGGCAATGTTGTTGTTATTTTAACCGCCACTGTTTCTCTGTATTACCAAAAGATTCATTCGTTGGTTCAACAAATTGAGTACTGAATTCTGAATAGTAAGGTAAGAAGAGAGAGAAGAGAAGGGTTCAGAATTTGATTGTAGAAAGGACAAGGAATGGGTAAAGTGTTTGTAACTGTAACTGTGCTCTTCATATCTTTTCGTCAGTTTTATTTATTTTTAGCTCAAAATGGATAACAAAGGGAATGATAATTTTTTTATAATATATGTAATAATAATAATAATTAAATATACTTATATACATTATTTTGGTTCTAAGAAAATGCTTTTTATAATTTTTTAATCAAAACTTTTTCTTCTTTTAATTTTACATGTCATTTAATATATTTAAAATATAATTTTTTTACCTTATCAAATAATTCAATTTAATCGATCCTAACAAATCAAATATAAACTAATAATCACAATTTTACTTAAAATTGAATAAAAATACAATAATCAAAATAACAATGTTAAATAATAGATTTTTATCCAAAAAAACTTCAATCTTAATAATAATTTGGCTT